>NJCR01002455.1:0-41696 GCA_002234235.1 Fusarium hostae | reverse complement strand
TTCGATTTTTAACGGTTTAGCGAAGGTGTTAGCGCGGATCTGACGCGTGCGTTTGTGGGGCGGACCAAAGCCAGGGGTGGTCCTTAACTAGGGTGGGCGACTTACATACCTGCTGCTCACGCTTGATGATGTCCACCTGATGAATGCTGGTGATTTTGAGACCCAACTCGAGAATCACCAATTGCAGTCTCTGGGGACAAGGGAACCGGCTATCCGTAAACAGCGTCAATTGGGACATTTTCGTGGCAATGAGTAGTTATGATATGGAAGCAATGAGGTTTTTTTATATTGATATACACCTAGAATTTGGAGATATGTTTAGTCTATAAGTAGATGAGTTCAGAAAAGCCCACTTCAAGGTAATATAGTCTGAAAATGGGTCTATTCGAGGCATCATCGACGCGTAGATTCCTGCTCCTCATAGTTGAGGGGTTCTGCCCACATTTCCAGGCGCCATATGTACGTACGCAACTAGAAGTCGTCAAAATCACCGCACTAAGTGTCTTGAGCACACGTAGACTGATAAAAGCCTGGAGCAATTATCATTCTAATGCTTTGGCGTTAGATCCGAGTGTTTGTTTAACCTCGGCTATTATCATCTCAAAACAAGGCTATACCGGCGAATGACTCAATCGCCCCTCTGAATACCTAGGCAGCGGGGTATACGACACTCAATAGCATAACCAAATTCGGCAGCTATATCCTCAAAATAATTTGAGACTCAAAGAAATGCAGCAGGTGTTTTACACCGCAAGCATGGCTATGATTTCGCTCTGGGCTGGTTGGTTTCACGATACACTTGGCCAGTTACTGGTGATGTTACAGACTTCTACACCAAGCTTGGTGACCTGGGTCCGAACGGCGACGCCGTCGTTCTTATGCCAGACTTGTAGTGCCTCCAAATTCCTTCTTTAAACTTTTAATGACAGTAAAACTAGTATCCAGAAAGTGGTTCGGGACGAGCTGGTGCGTCATGGGCATCCAGCTGTAGAAGGTCAAGCCACTGCCGAAGCCCCGAAGAGCTGTATGAAAGTACTAAGAATTTGTAGCAGTAATGAGCTTCTCGGCAAAATATCAAATATAAATCTACATAAAAGAGCATTGCACCTAGGAGACAGTAGAGAGCGAGACTTTAGTCCTAAGTGATGATAATACTTATGTAAGTTCAGGATAAACTATCCTAAAGTTAGGATAAACTTAGTGGCTCTTCCACAGAGGTTACTTTTCGCTTTCTTGATTCAGGTTTGCTCATATGATATAGCTATCTCTTATTTTAAAGCTCTTTGGCACCAAACTGTTTGCATGAGCGTCAACAGGGAGCAGATTTAGAAGAGTGGGGGCGTGGACATTGGAAGGAAGACGAGATGGGCGATATGTGGAAAATATGGGAACAGAGGTGTGAGGAGCTCAAGCACCTTCATCACAGATAGCGAGACCTGATATTGAGCAGACTCGGCACAGGAGCAAAGGGAAGATACTGAGGATTCCGAGATAAAAGGGGTCGAGACTGTGGAGCTAAACGAACGAATTTGATAAAGGGAGGAGGTCGAAGGAAGAAAATGATGTTTTGAGATGGAGTCTGCCAAGAGGAAATTTGAGAAGGATTTGGATGTATTGGAAAGAATCCTACGGTGCTACCTCCGTATCGAGGTCCTTGCACCGAATCATTTTGATACAACTTTGAATATTGTCGGACTCAGAACCGATAACCAACAATAACCACTTTTAATCACAAGGTTTAAAAAGGAATCTTTTGTGTCAGGCAGTCTTCCAAGGGTCGTTTGTGTCGCGTTCATAAAGGAGTGTTGTGGGAGAATGGCATTTCAGCACGTGAATGTTTTGGCTGATTATTTTCGGGTTCCGAGATGTGTCTCATGTCATGCGCTCTCGGATGGGACGAAACACATTGGAATTAAGCTGTGCAAAGGACAATGATGGACATTGTTAGGACAAGCAAAAAGCAAAAGGTTGGACGAGGAGGGAATTGAACCCTCGACCTTTCGCAGATGCACGAAGATGCGAAGCGAACATCATACCCCTAGACCACACGCCCTAAATACACTAGCGGCTAAGCTATTGGCGATTATATGCTCCGCGCTTGGGTTCCGGCTCAGCAACCTTGATCTCACCCTCCAGAACATCAGCCTTAACAAGAACATGATCTTCAAATGCTACCCTACAAGCCAACAAATTCTCAAACAACTGCAGATCTCTTCATTACCCAGTCAATGAATAGTTCCCTAGTCTCGGTCCTTCCTAATTGTCTCATCGACATTTGCCAAGCTCATCACCAGATAACTTTATCCCCAACTGGTATGCAGTTTGTCTAGTTTTGCCATTATTGATGCATCACACCCGGAAGAAGGGATCTTTGTAAGCCCAGTGATGGCCTCGCAATGACAGCCCTATTGTAATATACCACCATCCATTGGCTCGGAGTACTCATCCGGTGGTTCACCATCACCCTTTCGGCCCGCTATTGGAATCTTTGTTGATAGACTTAAAACATCATGAAGTAAGCATACTCAAATCAAGGGTGCACAGCGTATTGGAAGGATTCATCCGGAAATGGCAGAGACACCCACGTGCGCACACGAGGTCCCCCACGCTTTTGGGAGGGCTCACTGTCAACCCTCCCAGGGTTTGTGCTTTCTCGATTTTGCTGCGGCTGCCAAGCTTTAAATAATGATTCTTCAGTCTCCGGGTGTTTAGCCTGAAAGCTGGTTCCAGGTGGACGGTTGAGGAGCTGAAAGACAGGGGGGGCCATTGACAATCCCGGTGCAGCCCTTTTTCTCCAACATGCTAGATGGGAATGAAACTAACGTCTCTTGCTTGAAGTTTATGCTTATTCTCATCTTCGAGAATTATTCCATGAGTTCTGGGAATAAGATTGTGGTGAGATGAGGTGAAACGACGCTGACATATAGAAGACGCGGAATGGCTGGCTATATTCATTTGCCGAGGCTCTTACCGTGTTTATATCAGCCCAGTATTAAAGTTAGTCATCAAGACATGTTTCAAGTCTCAGCCAGTCGGCCTACACCCTTGACCCCGTAACTCAGTCAATGGACGGGAAAGAAATTGCAGAACCGCCCCCAACCCCATTACCCCAAAAAACCAAAAAGGCTCGCTCGTATACTAACCCCGCAAATTTCGGTAGAGTCATGTGGTTTTTGTTTTAAATCTGGCATATGTCTAATACATACAAAGATAGAATCGATCAGCGCTTTAAGCATAAGCTAACCACCATCAGCCGGTCCGTTTAACCGCAAAGTTGGACCGAGAGCACCTCCTCGGCTCGAGAATCCGTGCAGAGAACAAAGCAAAATTCTGGGGGACTGTCAACCTGAGCTAGTCCGGGGTTTGTCTGCATGCGAGCGAATCGTCAGTCCCTGTGTGGCCGGCCGCTGACTGGAATGTCACGTCGTGATGCAACATGGACAGCGGTAAATCAAGTATTTCGCGGAGACTCCACGTTTCCCCAGACAACTCCATAATTAGCCTATATTCGGAGAATTCGGTTAAGCTACCGCTAGGTTCATAGCTCTCTATCTTATCTACACGTGGGGAGAGGAAAGCTCATGTATAATATGATCTGCAATGCCCCATTGAAATTTTTCGTTTGGATCTCTCAAGCTCGGTTTCCTCAGTCAATTACTACTCTGGGGACGGGCCCTTGCATAAATACTACTCGACAAGCCTAGAAGAGCCAATTCGCCAACATGGTCAACTTAGGCAGCGCCGCCGACCCCATCGTCACTCGCCTCGTCGAGGAGGACAAGACACCATGGTACAAGAAGCCCAATCTGCGTCTTATGTACGTTTGGTTGTTCTTCTGCTGTATGGGTGTCGAGATGACTTCTGGTTTCGATTCGCAACTCATCAACACGCTCCAATACTCTCAGAACTTTCACCACTGTACGAATACCTATCAATCTCTCGACAATTGGTTTAGAGCTGACGGTTTTTACAGATCTCGGTAACGGACGAAAGAATGCTGAAGACAAGTGGGCCATCGAACCGGGTCTGCTCGGCTTTGTCAACTCTTCCTACCAGCTCGGTTCTATCTTTGCGGTCCCATTTGCGCCTTGGATTGCTCAGCGATTTGGTCGAAGATGGTCCATTATGCTTGGTTCTCTTATCATGGTTGGCGGTGCTATCATCCAAGGATTCGCCCAGCACGGTATGAGACCTTTGATCGATCCAATATTCAATGTACTAACGAGTTCTCAGTTGCCATGTACATCATTGCCCGTATGATTCTTGGAGTTGGAATTCTCTTCTGTATTATCTCTGGTTCTGCCCTCATCGGAGAGCTGGGATATCCTAAGGAGCGTGCTGTCCTCACTTCTCTGTTCAACGCATCCTACTTCATCGGTCAGATTCTCGCTTCTGCTATCGCTCTCGGCACAACTCCCATCAAGAACAACTGGTCATGGCGTTTGCCCTCTCTGCTGCAGATCGTCCCCTCATTGATCCAGATCGCCACTGTCTTCCTCCTCCCCGAGTCTCCTCGTTTCCTCGTCTCTAAAGACCGCGAAGAAGAAGCCGCTCAGGTTCTCATCAAGTATCACGCCGAAGGCGATGCCAACTCCCAGCTTGTCCAGGCCGAAATTGTCCAGATCCGAGAGACCATCAAAGCCGAGATGGAAGCCTCCAAGCAGACCTGGTTCGAGGTTGTCCGCACCGCCGGTATGCGCCGTCGATTCGTCGTCACCATCTTCATCGGTCTCTTCACCCAGCTTTCCGGCAACACTCTTCTGAGTTACTATTCCGGTGTTCTTTTCGGTATGATGGGTTTCACCGACGACTACACAAAGACTCGAATCAACCTCGCTTATGCTTGCTGGAGTCTCCTCAATGCTACCATCATTGCTTTGATCGTCACTCGCTTCAAGCGTCGACACATGTACATGCTTTCCGCTGCTCTCATGCTGTGTGCTTTCATCGGCATCACCGTATCTCTTGAGAGAATTCAAGCTGTTCCCGAGGGTCAGAAGAATAATGCTGCTGGTGTTGCCGCTCTGTTCTTCTACTTCGCTTACTCGCCAACCTACGCCATCGGAAACAACGCTCTCACATACAGTAAGTCATGAGTCACTATTTTCAAGTCCAAACTAACAATTTCTAGCCTACCTGGTCGAACTTTGGCCTTACTCGATGCGAAGCCGTGGTATCGGTGTCCAGCAGATCTTTGGAAAGCTCGCCGGTTTCTTCTCCACCAACGTCAACTCCATAGCTCTCGACGCCATTAAGTGGCGATACCTGGCTATTTACTGTGGTTGGATTTTCTTCGAGTTCTGCATTGTCTACCTTCTCTACCCCGAGACCAGCGGCCGAACCCTCGAGGAACTTGCATTCCGTATGTCTTCTCAGTCTCATCACTCCGGAAGTATAGTACTAACACATCATAGTCTTCGAGGACGAGGAACTCAAGGAGAAGACCGTTGCTGCCGTCGAGAAGCAGATCCACTTTGGAGACTCAAAGGCAGAGGAACAGCAGACTCACGTGCAAACCCGCGAGGTTGTTTAAACTGTTACTATGTTGAAAGGAAGGGACTTGTTTGGTCTCGATACTTGCTAGCGCTATCAGGACTATCGTTCATGAATATCACATCAAATTGCGGCCGTATACTTTGGTCAGCAACTGCGACTGACACCTTCAAAGAGTACACGTCGAATGTCAGTGATGTACTGGGTACGAGTCACTTGTCGTAGCAAATTGCTCCTACATTGGTAATATTGAGTTAGTAAGAACCAAGTAGTTGAGTAGATTTAGCTATCTCAGCGGTAGCTTTTCTTTGTTTCAGTGTCAACGCATGTCTCTTAAACCTCAATCTCACACGCACATCAGCGCAAATAGCTAGCTCTCCTACCGATTACGTCGATATCTGGAGGCCAAAGTACATGAGTGAGGGATCTGCTCAAAACAGTGATATCCGCAGGTGAGCCAGGGTATATAGGTCATGGAAACTTGAGCTCCCAGCACAGAATATCAGACACAGACGGGTTTTGGGTGCCGCGGCCAGTAACAGCAGGATATCATATTCTCAATAAGAACAGCATGAAAGAACTAGTACTATAGTTACCAATATTTAGCCGTGGCTAAGCTCTTCGTCCGGGACCTCGGGAAGCTTTTCCGAGGATATAATCATCTGCAAACTAATTACTTACACCCTGTACAACACAGAAAAAACAAGGCAACTGGAAAGATATGCGCGCATATTCTGTTGCCTTTTTGCAACACTCATTGAAGTCCAAGAGCGTCCTGGAGAAGCTTCAAAGCTCCGAACAACTGATTGTCGTGATGTCTCCTCCCGACAAGCTGTAGGTTGATGGGAGCCCCTGTAAAGTTACCACTCTCCCAGAGGTCCTTCACGTGAGCGCACTCGGGCCCCAGTGGCTCATAATCCGCGTCGTATTTCTCACCCTCCTCGACCTTGAGCCCCGTAGGGAAAACCAAGCAGGGGCAGTCGAGATAGTTCCATAGAGCTGTATACATAAGATAGAAGTTTGTGTCGTGAGTCGTCGCCGGCCCAACGCCAGTAGGACAAAGGATAATATCAACATCCTGGCGCTCCCAGTCCTCTGCAAAAGAATGTCGAAAGTCGAGGCATGCCTTGCGTACATGAGCCATTTCACCGGCAGTTAGCATTCCCTTGGGCGCGGCGGTCCTCCAGATCCATTCGGTCAGAGGATAGATTGGCTCGCCTGTTGCGAGAATAGCATCGCGAGTTGGAATGCCGCCATCAGGAGAGTAGGCTTGCCTGATTTCATCCCAGCACTGTTTCACACCATAAGGAAGGAATGGCTTGACCTCAATAAGCCCTGATAGCCGAGGGTCTGATAGCAGGGTACTGGCCCATGACATGGCACGCTTGAGAGGTGGTTGAGGCTGGATGAAGCCATCGTGTGTCATGATGCCAACTTTGAGCGGGCGGCTAAGGGTCACACCCAGCTGGGTCGACAAGCCAGTCCAAGTCGTGGGGACCAACGTTAGATCTCTGATATGCGGCTTGGCATCAAGCTGGATACGCATGAAGAGGTCCATGTCGCGTGCTGATCGACACATGGGACCGGCGTTAGCCAAGACGGTGAGCTCAGCTACCATTGGCACGTGTACCAAGTCTCTGGTTGACAGGATGCCGCTTGTTGGCTTGTATCCATAGATGCCGCTGAACGCTGCGGGGATTCGGATGCTGCCACCAATGTCGGTTCCAATGCCGAGGACTGAGCCTCTCATAGCGACCAAGGCTCCTTCACCACCACTGGAACCCCCAGGCGTCAAAGTGGTGTTGTAGGGGTTCAAGGCTCGACCCCAAGGCGAGTCACTTTCGCCGTGCATCAGGGCCTGGGGTTGATTTGTCTTGCAGTAGAAGACAGCGCCGGCCTTGCGAAGGACAGCTGGAAGCGGAGAGTCATGCTCATCGTACTCAGCCGTAGCCAGAATGCCCAATGATGAGAACGTGCCAGCCGAGGGAACATGATCCTTGATACTGACGGGCACACCATGTAGCGGACCTATCGTGGTGCCATTCTCTGCCAGATACTCATCTAGTTTCGTAGCTTGCTGGACAGCCTCATCATAATACCACTGAGTGAGACAGGAGGTAAGCTGATGGGCGATGATTGCACGCTTGCAAAAGGCTCTGGCAACAGCTACACATGTATACTTGCGTTTAGCGATAGCCTCTGCAAGGCCAGTTGCATCATAGCCTTCGGTAATGGCTATGTCCTCGTCCGTAAGAAGACCACAGGTAGTAGGGATTTTGGTGACATCGAGAGGAGTGTTTTTGAAGAACTCGGGACCCAGACAGAACTCTGCGGGCACTTTGTCGGCGAGTGCTTTGAGAACAGCAGCTCGCTTGGCCTCGTGCTCTGGCGTGCCTGTAGGCACGGGCACAGGGTTGTTGACATGCATGGCTGGGAAGATTGAGCAGGTAGATAATTGGAGTATGCAACAGTCTTGAGCGTTGAAGGAATGAGTACAAAGATTGGTGGAATATGGATAGAGAACAGGTGAGTAACATGCCTGGCTTTATAGTCAAATGCAGTCCCAGCCGCAAGAGACGCCCCAGAGGGCTTTCTGCAAGTTGAACCGAAGATATTGTACTCCGTGGTACTGTCCATTGACCATCAGGAAATAGTGATGATTGGAGAATTGAGTTACACGCAGTGAGTGACCCAATCAGACGCTTTTGCGACTTGTTGGCAATAGTGCAAGTAAGGATTGCGCACTACGGGAAAGACTAGCGACCTGTTGATACAAGTACCTAAGTACTCAAATCCGTTATCTATGGACACATTGCTTTGCTATCCAACAGGTCCTCTATTCTGGAACCACAGTGAACCATTACCGAGGCTCCTGGGACCCTTGACATGTAACCACCATCTTCGAGATCGTCTAGACATCTCTCTACTGAGCCAATCAGACGCTTTTGCGAGAATGGCTGAGCTAAACTAGCGCGAGTGAGTTAAGCCTATCTGAAGGCGTATCAATTTACAGCTTCATCCTTCACTAGTGTGCTTCCCCGCAAACTTGCTTGTGGAGAAGGGTTCGCACCACGATGGCTTATCTTGAGCTGAGGCACTTGACCCTTGAGTCTGGACCATCGTCGAACCTTTGACTGGATGATCAAGTGATGGCATGGCAAGTCATTGACTTTCTCTCTCTTACAAACACACACACGACTTCAGATCATCCCTGGCATATCTCACAACCATCCAACACAGCATCGTAACACACCTTGCTTCACAGTCACTCGGCCCAGACAGGCAATCCAACATGGTCACAACTCTTCAACGTCCTAAGCTGCGCGCCAAGACGGGCTGCCTTTCATGCCGGCAACAGCGCATCAAGTGCGATGAGCGAACTCCCGTCTGCCGAGCCTGTTGTGCCTCACGAGTCCCGCGCGATTGCCAGTGGCCTTTGGACAAAGACCTTGTCGACCGCCGCTTCCGATCATGCAAGCTTGGCGAGGCGGTAAAGGGTTATCATCATCAATCGGTCCCCTCGCCTACTGTGGTGATATCACCGCCACCGCAGCTTCTGCTGGCTGACTTTATCATGGCTCGTAAACAGGAACGAGGTGACATCGAATGGACACTTTTCCACGAGTTCGGCCGTCGAGGAACACCGCTTCTTTTGCTGCCACATTGCAGCTCTGTCTTCTACAAGGCATGGCATGGTGCTCTACGCGGCATCATGGTATCTCGCAAGAGTCTGTCGCCTGCTCTCATGGCGTGTGCCACATCCTTCGTTTCCGCCAGAGGAGGGCCGCCTGGCATGTGTCATGTTTCTCATCAATACTATACCGACTCGCTGGCCAGGCTCGCAGGCTCACTCTCTCAAGGCTCGCCAGAGAAGGACGATAATATCCTTGTCACCATTGTGCTTCTGTACTCATTCAACTACATATCTGGCTCCTCCTCCTGGGAGGATCAACCTCAACACGTCAGCGCTGCCATCAAGATCATCATCTCCCGGATACTGAACGCAACAAGCGCTGAAGACTTTTCGGCTTTTTCCCGTCTAACACTTGAGAGTGTCCTGTACCAAGTCTTCCTGTTGAACAACGGTCTTTGGTCCAGCGCAACTAGCTACGTGTCCCTCCAGCCGTTGAACTCGGAGTTTTGGGCTCGCTCTGAGAAGCTCCTAGAACATCCTACCAATCTGGAATTCGCCCGGTTGAGCCTCAATAGCCCTGTTCTTGGCATGCCCTTGGCCGTGATGCGCCTCGCCATGTTTCTCGGCCAGCTTTGCCTCGGAAGAGAATCCGGAAGCGTAGGAGATCTGGTGAAGTTGCAGACCGAAGTCACAGCTTGGGAAGACTTTGCCCTGCAGGCTGTGGAACATACCGATGCATCCGATGCGCTGAACAGAGATGCCAACTGCTTATACGCCATGATCGCTTCTATTCTCATGCAGCATCTCATGGCTTTTGGCCCAAACACAGGACTTCCTAAGGTGTCTCCCATAGACAGTTGGCAAGCCAGTGTGGCACTTCAGATTCTGTCCAGACGTGCTGGGGATCATCGCTGGTCCGAGTGTTTCATCGGGACCTGGCCTGTATACGCTCTTGGGTTCTTTCTATCTGAGCGCGAGGACAGAGACATTGTGCGTCGCGATATTCAGAGTCGGCGGGAGCTCACAGGCTTCTGGATAATCAAACGCTACCAAGAAGACTTGGAGAGGTCTTGGGCCGGGCTCGAGCCAGACTCACCATCGGCATCCGTCAACTACAATGTCCAAGACACACCTATTTCTGCTTCCTTGCAGTCTCCCATACCTATTGTAGCGTGATTAGACAAAGACGCACTGAGTAGCGACTTGAGAGCGAAGTGAAAAGGGCACCTTGCGGCTTTATATCTTTAAAATAAGCATGGCAATAATACGCTACCTTAGTGAAAACGCTCTTCAACTATTGGTTATAGGGCAAATACTCTTGGGTCATTGGCTTGAATCTACGTGTAGAAAACCTATAGGGTTTCCTCAAAGGTGAAGCTATGTGATATGGAAGTTATGTTGTTTGTCGGGTCGAAACTGCATCATGTTCCTCGTTATACGTGACTCTGCGGTAGTTTGGTGATCAGCAACTAATCACCCGCATTAAACCTCTGGTTTTTGTAAACCACTCGCCTTGTCAGCCCATGTTATAACTCAGCAACTAACTCCATTGCTAAAAGCTTTCAGCATTGCATGCAAGTCGCAAACTTGCCACCGAGTGTCGTAAGCAGTAGGCGCGTATCATCAAGTCATGATTCCAGGCGTTGCTGACTTGTATCTGTTTATATCAAGCTTGCCTAAAATATATATAAGCCTTCACCGAGTTTATGAAGATTCGAAAAGGTTTCATAAGAAGGTTGAAAGTCTTTGCTAATCAATTCTCTGTTTGGGGAATGTTCTATCAAAGATCTAAAGCTCACACCATGAGACGTTCGTCCACACCTCAAAGTCCGCTGGCTTCGGAATATCATAGTGACAGCCAGGGTCATCTTTTTTACTGTACCGACGCAGGGACTCACATGAGCCCTGCTGCGGAATTTCACTGCCAGCTATATTGTGGTCCGCAGAAAAAGCAGCCAGATTCCAGCCATAGGGTGTTGCTTCAGCCTTATCCCCCGGTTCATCATCAAACCAGTCACCCCAAAACTCCAGCGGATCGTTGCCATAGGCTTCCTCTCCCTTGTGTTCGAAACGCCAAACCTCGGTTGGGTGACCAGCTGTGCCAGATACTTGCCAGTACCAAACCCGGCCCTCTGTGTCTCGTCCCCAGTCCCACCTTGGGGAGTTTTCGACTCTGAGAAGATATTCGTCTTCTTCTCTGTCGTAGAAAGGTTGCATGTCGACATCGTAATCGCAGTCTTCTTCTTCATCGATTTCCGGCCTTTCTGGAAGCTCTCTTTCAATAGCGAACTTCTTGAGCTTTCTTTCCTCATCTCTCCAGAGGCCCATTTCTGGGTCCCACGTACATTGTCCTTGGACCGTCCAGGAGTCATCTTTAGGCTTCTCTCGCTTCTCAAGAGGATCATCGACCTCTGCATCAGTGACAGGATCGTAGAAAACTTTGTCCGAGTCAACCCATAAGCCCGTCTCAAAATGGTAGATCCTTCGAGGCCCAATATCATGCGCGATCCCATGTTCGTCTCGTCGTTCTAGTGTAGCAGTATCTAGCGATTTGATATCCATCGAATCGTATCCTCTCTTCTCCCAGAGATTGTCCCGCGTAGCATGAAAGGCTGCAAGCTCATAGGTAGTTGTATCGAAAACCAGAGGATGCGTAAATATCTGCGTCTGTCCGCTTGTGAATCGGAAAGGGGGCAGTGGTTTCTCCTGATTGGGATCATCCGCACGGTTGACGTAGGCAAGAACTGCCTGTTCATTTATATACTCATGCCTGTTTTCTCCATCGGACTCCGAGCCGTCGTCGGTGCTGTTATTGCCGTAGTTATCGCCGCCGTCTTCGATGTTATGTCCTGACGTTATAACGAGTCTCTCCAACTGCAACGACTTCATATCCGCAAGTTTCGCAAGAAAAGACCTCTCAACTACTGAAGACGCGAAGTACAGTCTTTTTAGTGTCTTCGCATGGCGCTGGATGAAATCGAGAGTCTGGGAGATCAAGGTCTTCCCAAGAAGATTCGTTTCTGCCAATTCCACGTCGGTAAGTTTGGGTAGTGTGGGAATAATACCCGGAGAGTACGGAATAGGGGCACCCTCGTTACATAGTTTCAGGCTCGTCAAGCTTTTCGCGTTCTCAAGACAAGCCCGAAGCCCCGCGAAAGGATTAGTCTCAGCATGTTTGCCGGTGAGACAGAGATCCAACTGACGAAGATGTTCGAAAACACTGGGCTTTAAAGGCGTCATACGGTAGAGAGCTGTACGGGAATTGACACCCTCATCAGCGTAGAAAAGACGAGTAATCTTGATTGTTAGAGCTTTGTCTTTGGCCGGAGTTGTGAGGGATTCGAGCAGCGGAAGGAGGAAATCCGTAAAGCCAACGTTGAAGCGTAAGACGGCCCCGTTTTCCTGTATAAGGTTCCTGAGACTTTCGACGCTTATGGAATAATCCATGGAGGGGAGCTGAAGGCGCCGCCGAGGGTCCATAGGCCTTGAAGCCAGGGTATGTAAATTGGGCATGTTGTTGCGAACAGCAGATACAAAGTAATCCTGGATATTTGATTGCGGAATCAGAGGATCATTATCGTGTATCATATGCCGGGTAAGGTGGCCCGGGATATGATATATCGTGTCTATCGTGGGGTGACCCGAGATATGCTGAATATCCAACAGAAAGAGAAAATATACGAATTCGGTGAGCTCTGTAAAGAACTCTTGATCCCCATTAAGCAACGGGCGCTTCCAAGAACCATCTTTAAGGTGGGAAAAGTCAAACCCAAGCTCTTCCCAGACAAGGACTCGAACGAGAGGGGCAAGACGCGGAGATCTTGAAATGCTGAAGAAGTTCGCAAAATCTTGAAGAAGAGGGGAGATGTGAATACGATAGAAAAGAATAGGCGAGGTTGCGAAAGCTAGTCGACGGCAGGTAAGTCTAAGTGACTTGATATCTTGTCGTGATAAGACAAGATCAAGTGAGCAGATCTCGGCGAGAATCTCGCTAGGCAGGGTGTCAAGACTCATGGTAGCATATGTCATCGACGTCGTGAGAAGTTTCGTTGCAGAGAAGAGAAGGATAGGGAGTCATGAACTTTGAAGGCTCTCAGGTTTTACTCAGGGCAGCAGGGCACGTGTATGGCGGTATCACGGATCCAATGAGAGCAGAGGGAGACTTGTCAGGCTCTGGGTTTAGAAAACTTACACAATTTCTTTTATGATATTTATTACCTAAATTAACAAATGCTTAAAGATTGTGATAGTAATGCCAAAATTCCTATAGTACTGTGCCTGAACTGAGGATTTCTAGCCGTTTTGGCTTAGCCTGCTACTAGTTTGGGATATCAAATACAAATCGATGAGATATATCAAGCCAGTACATTGATAGATTCTGATAAATAAGTTAAGCTTTTAGAAGCCTTAATAAAGATACTAAGCTTTCAAGATAATTCAATGAGCAACCTTATTTACAGTGAGGCTGTTAAGTCTTATGTCTTGTATATCCCAGCATAGGAAAACTCTTCTACTAAGATATTTTCTACATTATAATAAGCTCCTAGCTTTAAATACTAAATTCCCAAGTTCCTGAAGTATTATGCCTCAGCTTATGATGTTTAGCTTCTTTGGCCAAGATAAGTCTAGGGTGAGTAGACGCGTTATTACACGCAGTTGGCTACGTCACCCAGCTGACGAAATAACTGTCACATAACAATACATAAAATAAAGAAGAATGCGCGGAATCCAGGCAGCAGTACAAAGAGTGATAGTACCTTGAAAAATGAAATACAGCTTGGTAGGTTGGAAACAAATGAAAGGATAATCACAATTCACGTACAACCTGATGTGGCGATGTGTATGCCATGACCCTTGACTTGCACAGCCACATACAGATACGCCACACGTCACTCAATCTTGTACCAATTTCTTCCCCAGTGTTCTGTTGAGAGTGGCGCAGTAGATAGAGGTACGACGCTAGCGCACCCTGGGCATCATCTGGGCCGCCCTCAGGGAGCAAGAAAGCTTGTGACCAGGCGGCAAGGTGCCAAAAAAGACTAGTCTAAAGGTCTACTAATCTATACTAAATTTGCCCAAGTTTATATTAAACTTACCTAGATACTTTTGTCACTTAGGACTGAAGTTAGATGTTTTTGCCTCCAGGTCTGAAAGACGCTTGGCAGCCGCGCAAACCATCACAGAGGCAGCCAAGAAAGAGCGAATGAAAGCCCGAGCGTCATAACTTATAAACACATGACGAATCCCTTGGCTGAAACCTTTCCCTTTTCATTCCCTCTTCAATTTTCTTGATTTCAGTTTTTGCATAGACCATATACAAATACCACCCACTGCGAGAGAATGGGCTCTCTGTTCGTCATACCTCCAGACCAAGACGCCCATCAAGGCACTGACTCTCGTTCTTCTACCGCTAGGCAAAAAATGCGCCCTTCGATCGAATCTTCCCTGGGCGACCAGGGCCTTGCTACCGAGCAACGCAGCCTGCTAGACCTTATTGACAAGCTTCAATTCGCACAGCTCGATGATGTCAAATTACCCCAAATTGTTGTCGTCGGCGACCAGTCCGCTGGAAAGAGTTCGGTTCTCGAAGCTCTGACCGGTACACCATTTCCTCGCGATGCTGGTGCCTGCACACGGTTTGCGACGGAAATTCGAATGCGACGAGCGAAGGAGACGAAGTTAAAAGTTTCCATCATTCCCGACAAGACACGACCTTACAATGATCAAGCTCGCTTGCTTCAATGGGGTGGTGATGTCACCGGTGATACACCCTTCGATGCGATGATGCGTGATGCCACAGAGTTGATCGCTCCGAAAAGTATTCCTGGCCGCTTCGCCGCTCGCGACATTCTGGTCGTAGACAAGGAGGGCCCCGACATGCCACTTTTGACACTGGTCGATCTTCCCGGTCTTGTCCGAGTCGCCAACCGCGATCAGTCCGAGGCTGACATCCAAACCATCGAAGCCCTCTCCGACCGATACATGAAGAGCTCGCGAACCATCATTCTTGCTGTCATCGGCGGTAACAACGATTATGTTCAAGCTCCTATCCTCAAGAAGGCCCGCCACTTTGATCCCAAGGGATCACGCACAATCGGTGTCCTTACCAAGCCCGATATGACCGAGCGTATTGGCCTTGAAGACAAGTTCATTGAGCTTGTTACCAACAAGGACCAAGAGAACAACTTCAAACTCGGCTGGTACGTCTTGCTCAACCCTGGACCAGGTGAGCAATGGCAGACCCCCGAGGACCGCGCCAATCGAGAAGCCGAGTTCTTCTCTCGCGGAAAATGGGCAACTCTGCCCCCAGAGATGTGGGGTATTGGTGCTCTCCGCGCCAAGTTGAGCACTCAGCTTCAGCGCCATATCGGCAAGCATGTCAAGACTCTTCGCCGCCAGATCCAGCAAGCTTTGGAAGGCTGCGAGAGTCAGCTCAAGGCTATGGGTGTCGGCAAAGATACCCCAGAGGAGATGCGTTTCCAGATGGGCGAACTCTTCACAGCATCCAACAACCTCGTTACTCCTGCGGTGAACGGTAACTACAAGAACCCGTTCGGTGAGCGATTCTTTGCTAGACAGTCAAGCCCTAAGGGCACTCCATCTCAGAAGCTCCGTGCTCGCATTCGTGATGAAAGTGAGCGCTTCGCTCGAAGGTTTCGACAGCACGGTCGTAAGGTTACGTTCCAGAAGAGCCAACCTCCTGCCGCTGCAAATGGTATCAATGGTACGAATGGCGCTGCCGAAGGCAATGACCTTCCCGCTGCTGGTACCGTTGGAGATCGCTCCAAGAAAGACTTTGCCGAGTTTGAAGTTGAGCCTCTTCTTCGACAGATTCGGGGTAACGAACTTCCTCTCGACTCCAACCCTCGAGCCCCTTATATCCTCTTCCAGGACTACTCCAGAAACTGGCCTGTGCTTGCGCAAGAATACAAGGACAATGTTGGTGTTATCTGCAACGAGTTCCTTGCGGACGTGATTGATCACGTCTGGCCCATGCGCATGCGTGATCCTCTTCGCATGCACTTCCTTGAGCTCAGGATGAAGGACCTTGTCGAAAGCGCCGACACCGAGCTCGGACGTCTCACCGATGACATGGAGCTCGAAATCCAGCCTTTCGACCCCGAGTATGAGGAGCGTCTTCGAAAGTGGCGCGCTGAAGCTACTGAGAATGGCGGAACCTACACTGAGGCCGAAGAGGTCTTGGAGAAGATGCTTATTTACTACGATCTTACTGCACGCATCTTTACCCGCAACGTCATCACTCAGGTCGTCGAGCGACACCTCCTGCTTGGCATGCTGCGACTGTTCAATCCTATTGAGATCCTTCGCATGCAAGATACGACCATTGAGGCTATTGCTGCTGAGAACAAGGAGACCCGCGAGCGCCGTAAGGCCCTTCAGCTGCAGAAGAAGGCCATTGAGGAAGCTAGAAACATCTGCGCCAGCCTTGCTATGCGAAGCGAATTACGAGCTTACGAGGATGATCCGGACGACGATGCGGAGACGGATGATGAAGAGCAGACACATCGAGAGGTAAGCCGTCGTCAGGTTGGAGCGCCTCAGAATGGTACACCCCAGAACGGTGCACCTCAAGGCGGTCTTCTCCAGGCACAACCGGCCCCTCAACCAAGTCGCTCAAATGACTCTACGCGTCGACCCCGCGACAACCGCGACGAGCGCAGTGAGCGACCTGAGCGTACCGAACGCGAGGAACAGCGAGCAAGCCGACCTCCCGTCCCAACTCAGGATTCCTACCAGAGCGGCCCTTACCAGCCCAACCGTGACTGGGAGCCAGTTTACCATCCTCAGCAACAGGCCCCTGGGCATGCTCCCCCACCCCCTCCTCCTCGTCCCTCAAAGGTAGGCCTTGGAGAGACTGAGTCATACTATGACAATGCCCGTCGTCAGGATTCCTATACTGAGAGTCCCGGTCGAGGTGATGGTCGTCGGGAGGGTGCACGACATAGACTTGTGAACGCTATGCGTATGGGAAACTAAGACTTTACTAGAAGAGATGGATTAGATGATTCACGGCGTTGGAAAGGGACTTGTGATATCCTTATGTAACGAAGCGTTTATGGCTGGGTTGTCAATGGGTTTCGATGATAGATAGAATATCAAGAATGATTCATTTATAATACTTCAAGTCTAAGATGTGATACAACGAATGCAGTCTAGGGGGGAGGCAAGAAAACTTGGGACCTATATCCTAAGTGAAAAAAAAAACTTAGATAAGTTTAGGATAGACTTAGGCAAGTTTAGTACATACTTAGTAGGTCATTAAATCAGTTATTTTCAGCACCCTTATTAAATGTCAGAAGTTTTCTTGCTCCCTGAGGGCAGCCAAGAACGGCATGATAATATCTCCCAAATCAGTTCAATGCGATGGGTTCACCCGCCAATTGAACATGCTGTATACCCATAAATCGAGATCAAACTTAATTATCATGGCATAGCAGGCTGACCCATGACGACGAGATTCCAAGACATCGGGACAAACGGCACAAAGCATACGACGTATGTTTGTAAAATATCCACTGTAACAAAAAAGAAAAAGTTGAATGTTTAATAAAAATAGAAAGAAAAAATACAACTGTTTCCTTTCCTTGTTATTTCTCCGATTCAGTGGAGCTCACTCTCGTTCCTGAACGTATCGCGGGCTGGAACCCCGGATTTTACGTCACCTACGTCATGTCGTGTTACATGTTTGTACAAGGGTAGCTCTCAAGGCCGGGAATAAACAAAAGCAGCTCCGTCCCCTTCTCAGCCTCTTCAACCTCTTATCGCATATAATTTCTTCATAGTTTGTTTTAGGGAAAACTTCTGAAATGGTGGGGAAACGTCAGTGGAATAATGAAGGCGCTCGCCATCGCGGCCGTCACGTCGGCGAAGAAGCACACCGTGATGAACACCCTCGCGATCTCGAAACAGGTCGATACTCCTACTGCGACCCCAACAAGAAATCACGTCCTAAACCTCGTATAATGAAATTCCAAGATGCAGCGCGCACTGCTCTCGAAGATGCCCGTCGTGGTGAAATAAAGCGTGCATTACTCCACGGTATCGATCGTCAAGGCCTCGAGAAATACAGAAAATCATACGAGGAGCTCAAAGCGATAAAGAATAAAAAAGTCCGAGCTTTCTACGAGCAGCAGAACGAGCGGCTTAATGATTGGCTCGAGGTAGACGCTGTGGTGATGGCGATTGCGGATGATGTGCTGGAGAGCATGAATCCTGATCCGGACCATGATGGTGATCGGGAGAGATGTGGAGGGATTCAGCGTGTGGAGGGGAGGATTGGGGAGTTGTTGCCTGAGGAGGAGAAAGAGAAGAGGAGAAAAGCTGCGAAGAAGGCGAATTTGGCTATCAATATTAATGTGATGGCTAATATTCTTCTTCTGGCGGGAAAAGCTTTTGCGGTGTTTACGACGGAGTCGTTGTCGCTTGTTGCGTCGCTTGTCGACTCAGCGCTGGATTTGCTGTGTACGTTGATCGTATGGTCGACGAGTAGGCTTGTTTTGTGGCGGTTGCAAGCGATGCAGCGACGATTCCCCGTGGGACGAAGACGTTTGGAACCACTGGGTATTCTTGTGTTTTCGATCATCATGGTCATTTCGTTTCTGCAGATTCTGCAGGAGTCGTTCTCGAGATTGCTTAAGCATTCTGAAGCTGAGATTCTGAGCTGGGCTGCTATTGCATCGTTGCTCGCGACGATTATTCTCAAGGGAGCTATTGGGCTGGGATGTCGACCTATCAAGTCAAGTCAGGTACAAGCTCTTGTGCAAGATTGCAAAACGGACGTCATCTTCAACACGTTATCCCTTCTCTTCCCACTGATCGGCTACCGCGCCAACGTATGGTGGCTCGACTCCGTTGGCGCAGGTTTACTGTCACTGTTCATAATCTACGACTGGGGCCATACATGTTTCGAGAACGTGGTGCGCCTGTCAGGCGAAGCAGCAGACGACCACATGCTCAAGAAACTAATCTACCTAGCGTATCGGTTCGCGCCAGTGGTAGCGGGCTTCAAGAACGTCACGGCGTACCATGCGGGAGATGGAGTATGGGTTGAGTTTGACGTGTTGCTTGATGAGAAGACGCCGTTGAATAGATCGCATGATATCGCGGAGACGTTGCAGTATTGTGCGGAGGGGTTGGGGGTTGTGGATAGGGCGTTTGTTACGACGGATTATGCAGCGAGTGGACCTTTGGGGCATGCGCTTGATTCGGAGTGGAATCATTGAGATATTGTGAGGATGTGAGGAAGGGAGAGAGAGGAGGGGGGTTGTATGATATGGGCGTGGAATATGGTGTTTGAGTGAGCTTGGCTTATGGCATGATTCTTGGTTGTGGACTTAGCGAGGTGAGATGGGTCGAGATGCCTTCACATCTATGCTTGGCAAGGTGAAACTAAGCAGAAGCATAAACGATTTGAAACGACAAATTGATGAGTACATGGAAGCAATAGAAGACCCATGATCAAACTGCTTTACTCTCAATAGTAAAATCGTGAAGATATCTGGTAATCCTCAGGGTCAATTGACGCCAAGTCTGCCGTGGCGCCAAGTTGTCTGGGCATTCTTCGTCTTCAACTTTGTAAGCCCCTCATTATGGCTTTATTATCGGTTTCCACATGAATCATCATGAGTATCTTACCAGGGTCTTTCTGGGGTTGTCATGATGAACTGGTGAACCCCTAGCTTACGCCAGGGACCTTGATGTCCTCATGATGCAATGACCATCAGGGTACGACATCAACGCCACGAGTAAATGAAGCTATACACAATATGAGCTCCAAAATGACCACAAGGGTTCTCACATTCTCGTGAACAACTCCATGAGGGCTTGGGGTCGAGGGCTGAAGCAGTCTTTATAAGCCAGCATCTCCTCTAGACCCCTGAATTGACTTGCACCTCGACAACTCATCGCCATGTCTTCAATCCAAGTAGAAGAAGACGTCTACGACGTCCTCGTCATAGGCGCCGGCCCCTGCGGCCTCGCCATATCAGCCCGTCTCCACGAACACACCCCCGCCGCACTCTTCACCGACGAAGAACACCGTCGCTTCCACTGGATATCCAAATACGGCAACAAAATGCCCCTGAAGCACGTCCGCAGCGGTAAAATCTCTCCCCCCAATCACTCTGCAAAACCACAGTATAAAATGCTCGTGCTCGATGCAGATAGTGATACATGGATGGGGCGCTGGAATAGGTTGTTCAAGATGTATGATATTTCGCATTTGAGAAGCCCTATGCTTTGGCATGTTGATCCGCTTGATCGTGATGCGCTGCTGGCGCATGCGTATGCTAATGATAGAGCGGATGAACTTGTGGAGATTAGGAATTGTGTGGGTAAGGAGGTTAGTAAACATGGGAGGAAGAAGAGTGGACAGCGAGCTTGCGGACGAAGGTGATCCCCCCGTGCCCCTTTTTGTCGAAGGATATTAATCTGACGTGGTGTAGACAAGAAGCTCATGTTGACATCAATGTGAGAGAGCGCAATGATTACTACAACCCTTCAACATCTCTCTTCTGCGACCACTGCGAAAAAGTAGCAGCTCGGTATAATCTCAGCTCAAACATGATCCGCAAAGAAGCCCTCCAACATTTGGACTACGATGAAGTCAAGGGTATTTCCATCAACGGCGAGAAACTCTTCACCGTTACATCCAACAAAACTCGTCGATACGCTCGCACAGTAGTGTTAGCAGTCGGTCCAGCAAACGTTGCCAAAATCCCCCATATTCCTTCTATGCCTGAGAAGCTTCCCCAGACATGTCACAGCATGCACATCACTGAGTTCCCAGATCCCATTGTCAAAGAGAGAATCGCTGCGAAGAGAACAACGAACATTCTTGTTGTTGGTGGCGGTTTGACGTCTGCGCAATTAACGGATCTTGCTATTCGAAAGGGCGTCACGAAGGTCTGGCATATCATGCGCGGACCATTGCGTATCAAGCATTTTGACGTTGGACTCGAATGGATGGGCAAGTTTAAGAATGCGAAGCAAGCGCATTTTTACTACGCTGATTCAGATGATGAGAGAATTGAGATGATCAAGGAGGCGAGAGGTGGTGGAAGTATCACGCCTGTTTTCCACAAACGACTTAAGAAACATCTCTTGACGAAGAAACTCGAACTCTTCACTGAGACCAGTCTTGTCGATGCTCAATTCGACGCTGAGAAGGGTACTTGGAGTGTCCAGACCAATCCCCCAATCGACATGCCCGCTATGGACTACATGTACTTCGCAACCGGCATCCAAACGGACTTCTCCTCGCTTCCTTACTTACAAACAATTCTGGAAAAGTATCCTATTGAAGGACGCAGTGGATTTCCCTGCATTAATAACGATTTAATGTGGAATGATGATGTTCCGCTGTTTATGATGGGAAGACTGGCTGCGCTGAGACTTGGCCCTGCAGCGCCGAATCTGGGAGGGGCGCAGGTTGGTGCGGAGAGGGTTGCGTGGGCTATTGAAGATAGAGTTGCGAGGGCTGGGGAAGATGAGGGGGAGGATTATAGGAAGGGGTATTTATCTGGGCATGGGAATATGTATAGTTCTTTGGCTTGTGAGTAGATGAACTTGACTTGTGGTAGGATTCTTATCCTTGAAGATCGATCTGAGATGGAGATTGTTATTGGTTGAAGTGCTGAAAGGGAGTACCCCTGCATTATCCCCGCACCGTTACCGTGATGAACTACGCCTCAATCCTTCAACACCAACGCTCAACTTATCATCTGCATAATTATCATCGCATCCCACTTCATCTCATCCTCACCCCCTCTCATCTTAAACCAGGACTATAACCAAAATGCCACGCGTGGGGATACAAAAAGTGAGAACGGGGTGTAAAACATGCAAGTACGTAACATAACTGTCTCACACCAGCACCCTAAGTTAACTCTCATATCAGAGCCCGCAAAGTAAAATGCGATGAGACTTGGCCACGCTGCAAACGCTGCACAACAACAAACCGCACATGCACAGGCTACATCGCTCCACCGCCTGGCTCATTCTCCTGGACTTCTCTCCTACGCACCAAGCCCCAAACCCTTCCTATAACCGACACCAAAGAAGTCCGCAGCTTATCCTTCTTCCATCACGTCGTCGCTCCCGTGCTCTCCGGTCCCTTTGATGGGTCCTTCTGGACGTATTTCGTCGTTCAAATGGCGCAGTCTGAGCCGGCGGCGCGTCATGCCGTTCTGGCGATAAGTTCGCTGTTTGAGAGCTTTGAACCCTCGAAGGAGAGTGTAGCGGATGAGTTTGCGATTATGCACTATAACAAAGCTATTGGCATTATTACACGCGATACGAAGCCGTGTGTTGATACGGTTTTGTTGGTTTGTACGTTGTTTATCTGCATTGAGTTTCTGCGAGGGAATCATGAAGCGGCGGTTACGCATGCGAGTCATGGGGTGCAGCTTCTTAACTCCGCAGGTCACAAATCCCGACTCTCGAATACTTTTGCGCAAATCAGTATCTTTCCATTGTTCTTTGTTGACGAAGGCGCCGAGTTTCCACTTCTTCGAGGCGACGAGGGCGCAGATTTAAAGAATCCCGTGTTTTACACTATAAGCGAAGCACAGCACGCGCTGGAACATTTGTGTATACGGATTATAAGACTTGTTCGCGATGGAAATCCATATCGGTTGGAAGTTACCGATGAGCTTCCGCAGGAGTGGATGTTTGATGAACAAGCAGAAGCGAAACAAGATCTCGAAGCGTGGGAATTTGCATTTGAGAGATTTCTGCACAGACGACCTTTTGATGAGAGGGAGAATACACCGACTTTGGCGACTATTACGAGACATAGACTTATGAAGATTTGGATTGTGAATTGTTTTAGAAGAGGGGAGATGGGGTATGATGGAATGAAGGAGGATTTTATCACCATCGTGGACTGCGCTCGAAAGGCAGCGGAGAACCTCGAAGCGCAACATGCAACGCCTGGGAAATTCATGTTCGACACTGGATTTAATCCCATGCTTCATTTCACGATATTCAAATGTCGATATCTCGCTCTTAGAGTTGAAGCACTATCCCTCATGCGCCGACTGTCAAGCCAGCAAGAAGCTCTATGGAGCGCAACGCTACTGTACGACATGTCACGGCGTATCATCGAAGTCGAGCATGATATTGATCTATCGGGGGATTACGATCTATATGATGAGAGATTACCGCCTGATGAGAACAGAGTTAGGGGCTTCTTCTTTCGAGAGGGTCCGGAGGCAGAGTCGGTTATGTGGGATAAGAACGCGGAGACGGTGTATTTCCTCATGGGGCATCCACAGGGTGGTGTGGTGTTTAGGAAGGAGTACGTTAGGAACAAGGACTTGGTCTTGGATTGTGGGCAGACTTTTTGGATGTAATGAGAATGCCGCAATGGTAGTGCAATATTAGAGGTTTCTGGTTTAGATAGAGTAAACGCATTGCTGCCAAACATAGCCTTTGTTCCTTCCAACATCTCGCATAGATCTCTCAAACGCGCTTGATCATTGCCTCGCGATCGGGACCAGTGCCAATGTACTTGATCTGGTGGATAGACATTAGTAAACTAACTCTACCGTACGTTGAGACGCCTTACCTTGACTCCAACAAATTCCTCAATAAACTACAAAGTTCGTCAGTACAGGTCATTTTACATCGGTGGTACTATTACCTCTACATATGCACGCGCTTCTTTCGGCAAATCGTCATAAGACCTCGCATTTGTAGTCGGCTTCTGCCATCCCGGAAAATCCTTGTACACAACTTCGCATTGATCCAAGATATCCAGATCAGCTGGGTATGAATCCAATTCCTACAATAACATTAGATCTCGCCATAGGTAGGAAAGGGTAGAAGGTATACCTCGTCATCGATCTTGTATGCTGTTGCGACGCGGATTATCTCAAAGGTGTCCAGAACGTTGAGCTAACAGAGGTCAATTAGTGTCATGACGGAACAAGTGGTAAACAAGTCCTTGCCTTTGTCAAGTTCAGAGCAGTGTAGTTGTTGATGTCATTTGAGTACTTCAGAACCACCAAATCGAGCCTGCATGGTGCTAGCTAGTCATCTAAATGGGTTCGATTCCACTTACCATCCGCATCGGCGTCTTCGACCAGTTGATGTTCCCTTGGTACGTCAGTGTGAAACGCCGGAGAAGGTATTCGAAGAATCTCACCCATTCCCTTCCAATCTCTTGGAGCTTCGTTCCGATCCTGCCTCTGCTTAGCCTCTCATCAACCTGACTGGATTGTCAGAGACTCACTCTCCCGTGTCCTCAGTCTTGAAGGCCCCCGAGCCCACCCTCGTCGTGTAAGCCTTGATGACTCCAATGATCTCTGTGATCTTCTTGGGATTCAAGGTAAGACCACCGATGATGCCGGCCAGTGAAGTGTTGGACGACGTTACGTACTGCTCTGTCAGCTATTATGGCTCAACATGAGATTTCGGTTATGGCAACTCACTGGATATGAACCATAGTCAAGATCGAGCATGAGTGCCTGAATAAACGGGATGAGCCCCGGCATCAGATCTCATACCCTTTCTTTTGCAGAGAACCTGTCTTGTGCTGGGTGTTCTACCTGGCGACAAGAGTCCGATATGAGCATGAGGCCAAAAACATCTACAGAGACGGCTATCGCATGTCAAGCATAACAATTACCAGCATAGGCCGAAGGTGGCCTAATTGCAGATGCTTTCAGGGACCACTGTCCACACCAATCTCCTCGAACACCCCAATCTTTAGACAATAAGGCGCAGGCACAAAGCAGTGGCACAGGCTCAGGGCTATGAACGGGGTCAAGATAGTTGCAAAGTCCAGTAGCAGCTCAGTGACCAGCACAGAAGCTTTGTCGAAAGACTACCATGACCCGCCCGCTGAGATCAAGCAAAAGAAAGGGTATGCGACCAGGAGCACGGTTGCCCGACCCCAAAATAGTCAGCACTGTATCACCATACTCAGGCCAAAACTCTCACATTTGCTCCTTCAACCAAAATGGGAACATTGCTCTTCTGGACAGACCTCATAAAAGATACTCCGTCAACACCATATTTACGTAACTTGGGTCGGTATTCCTCAAATCGCGCAAGCTCCTCCTCAACGTCATACTTGAAGAGATCTCCGTAACGCTTCCGGTAGCCATCTGATAATCGTCGTAGCTTCTGCTCGAATAGCTCGGGGTTGAAGACATCAGCCAGTCTGATGCCACTCCGCTGTCCAGGGTCAATAATAAGTACGGTGACACAACCTGTTATCTGCTTACTGCGGCTTTGCAGCTATAAGAAGGTCCGATGCCTGCAATGGTTAATAGGAAACCAGATATTAAACACGAGGCTGGGCATACCACGTCCAGTTGTTCCAATCTTGCCCTCTAGGCTAGTGTCAGCCATTTCCAACCAGTTTCATATACCCCAAGACCGAAACCAACCTCCGAGCTCCTGTTCCTCGAGTCCATCCACTGCAATGTGTAACTGTAGGTCTATGTGCACTCGGTCGGATACACGAATTCTATCGTGTACTTGTAGTCCCTTGTCTGATAGATCTTGTAGCTCTTTGAAGAATTGTGGTACGTTGAAGACTACTCCGGAGCCAATGAAGTTCATGCTAATACGTGTAAGTCAATTTGATCGATGCCAAGCATTGAGTTGTAATAGTACCATGTCGGATTGATGAGTCCGGAAGGAAGCAAGTGGAAGCTATCGGTTGATCAGTTGCCGGAGCGATTGCAGGTCGGATGCCTGTTTGTTACCTGTACGACACTCCGTTGGCACTATTTGAGAGTTAATTATCCACTGGTACGAGGCGGTTCTATTGCCTGGAGAACATATCCAACTCACACGATAGAGTGTCCTGCGTTATGGCCTCCCTGATCTTCTATCAATAAATGTTTGCCACGGTGGATTGTGCTGTTACTCACAGCAGCACGAGCGCAGAGCTTAGCTTCCGGAGCAAGGATGTCGGTCAGCTTTCCTTTCTATACCATGAACATTGTCAGAAATTCGTTTCCCAGTTGCCTCTTGTCCAGAATATTTAGCCTCAGGCTTTGGAGAAAGACGTACGCCCTCATCTCCTGTAGAGCACGATGTATTAGCACAATAAGGAACGTCAATTGCATCGCCTGCGATAACTGAAACCAGCGGAGCTCGCAGAATAATGGAACGATAGGAGCGCGTGGGACATACCCCATTGGGAGCCAAGAATGATCGTGATAGTCATGTTAAAGACCAAGGCGACGGTTTTTCGATAATTGACGTCGTTATCACAGTTGGAGAAACACATTGAGAATTGAAGGCATACAACAACCCCACCACCATTATATACCCCGCCGGGGGAAAAATACACCGGAATCACGAACCTTTAGAATGGTAAGTTTTAAGTTCGGGGTTTCTTTCTGTCCCGGCCTCCACTGCTATTAGAAAGGTACCTTAGGTACTGTTGAGTGGGTGTCTCAGCCGGCATCCTCGCTTTTAACCTCAACCAGTCACTTTAGCTTAACTAGCTCCCTTATGATGGCCGTATTGTTCTCAATCTCAGATGCTCTCTTGGCCATTCAGACCTCTCTAGAATTAGGTTTAGCCTTCTTCTACTGAAACCAACCTACAAGACAGCCCCTGTGAGCTAGCCAAGTCCAGTCTAGCACCCGCGTTGTAAGGCTGAGCAGTGGACCCTCGTCTCCGATCAAATTACGCGATTGGCCAGCTCGCATTTGACTGCGCACTCTTTGGCGAGCATACCCATCCATCTCGCATTTCAGCATGTCGGACTAATGAGGCATTGCAAACAACCTCAATTTTAGAAACAGGAAATATGCTTATAAGGCCCCCAAATCACATCTCACCATGGAACATTATTCTCAATATTAGCATTCAATATGCATTCTAATCTTGGAGCTCTTATTCTTTATCTCCTTTCGGGATCTGCTTTGGCATCCGCAATCCCCACACAAACCCACGATGTTACCCTTGTAGCTCGTGAAGCGACAGAAACAGCTGCGCCAGAGGGATGGTTCACCACTACAAAAAACATCGCTACCATCGGCGGTACAACAGATAAATACGTGACCATCCCCGCCAAAACAATCTCAATTGTCGTACCAACATGTATCCAAACCCTCGAACCGGATGAGAACGGATACCTGCCTCCAGGAACATGTAACGCCCATTGGAACTACTACCCCAGCTTTGCAGCCGCTGTAGTATTCGCTCTGCTCTTTGCAACCTTGACGGGCGTTCATATTTGGCAGGCTGCGCGGTATAAAAAGGTCCGTATGTTTTACTTTTGTTATGTGTTAGGCTTGAATGTAAGCTGACTAGTACAGACATGGTGTTGGGTTATTATCATGGCGGGGATCTGGGAGACCATGGCATTCACCTTCCGAGCGATAAGCACGAAACATCAACAGATCACGGGTGTACTCTTGACGTTTAACATTTTTATCCTTCTTGCACCAATTTGTACGTTAAACAGACTCCCCTTGTGTTGCATCACTAACAATAGCAGGGGTTAATGCGTACGCATACATGACTCTCGGTCGAATGGTCTACTACTTTATACCGTCTCACTCCCTCCTTCGCATGCCGGCTGCTACTTTAGCTGCTATCTTTGTCGGTCTCGATATCTTGTCATTCATCGTTCAACTCATTGGCGGAAGTATGTCTGGACCTGGTTCGCCACCAGATGAACAGATGAAGGCGGTTCATATCTACATGGGCGGTATCGGTCTACAAGAATTCTTCATCGTAATCTTTGTCGCCCTCTGTATTCTTTTCCAGAAGAAGATGCACACGATCGAACGTCAACACCAGGGCATCAAAGCCTTCATCACCTCCGACTGGGGCATGCTTCTCTGCACGCTGTACTTCTCACTAGCCATGATCTCCGTGCGCATTATCTACCGACTCATTGAGTTCTCTGGTGGAATGGGCCAAGATAATGCGCTTGTCACACATGAGGTGTATTTCTACATCCTTGAAGCAGCGCCTATGTTCTTGGC
Source organism: Fusarium hostae (assembly GCA_002234235.1). Taxonomy (NCBI): domain Eukaryota; kingdom Fungi; phylum Ascomycota; class Sordariomycetes; order Hypocreales; family Nectriaceae; genus Fusarium; species Fusarium hostae. Next base: position 13,586 of record NJCR01002455.1, on the reverse strand, counting down.
GCTGTTGGCGTTCAGTATCGTTCACCCAGGAAGGATCATGACGGGCCCCAACTCGGATATGCCTGGGTTGTTCTCGTTGATTAAGAATAAGATTCGGGGACGGAAGGGAAAGCAGTTGTTGGACGATCGCAGCGATAGTGATGTTGAGATGAATACTCGGTATGAGCCGACGAGAGAGATTGGGCACTATGATGTTGAGCCCCCGCGTTATGGATAGGCGACTTTGGTACGGCTGTTAGCTAGAGAAAATCTTTTGGGTGTATCTGGATCAGAATAATTTGTTTAGGTAGGTTGTAGCAGATTTGGAGTTTTGGACCTATGTAGCATTCTGTACTTCGTCGATTTTTCGTATACAGCATAGAGATACCATGGTCTGTCTTTTTTTGAACAAAAGTACCCAAAGGTCTTCTTGTCAAGTAGCCATACATGATTGCCATAATTATGATCTTCCAAACGTAGTTGGCGCAGTAGATTAAAAAAATTGAGTATTGGGACAGCTTCAGGGTAATACTCGTAACACTAGCTTAGCCTTAAATTCGGTAGCCCTCGCGAATCTCTTCATCTCAGGACCACTACTTCGATACCTGCCTGACTTTATAGTCACTATTGCAATCGCATGATAGGATACCTAAATTATTTTGTATGAGACGTCATATACAATTGTATGACGGATTGACGCAATATATGGTTGGGTATCCGTATAACCTTCTTTTTCGAACCCCAGATCTGAAAATCTGGGAACGTGGGTTTGTGGAGCTTCAATGAACCGCAACGTTGATGCGACGTCAAACAATTCACTTGTACCTCTTCGGATGATCCGCCACCAATCGAACTGTGTCACAATCGAAATGTCGCCATTTTCTTTGTCCTCGGCTCAAAGCGGCTTGTGATGTTCATGTCTCAAGTTTGCATTGTGATGTCATCCTTCTTGACGTCACCATATCGTAGAGGAGCTCAACTTAAGCTACCTCCAAGCTCCCAAGCTCAAATTGTCATAAACAAACCATCAACACAGCCAAACCAAACTCCCCAAACAACGAAATTAACAATTCATCAATCGTCAAAATGCGCTTCCTAACCACTCTCCGCCCAACAACCCGTCTAACCCCCCGCATCCCCCTCCGTCCCTTCCACGCCGCCCGCATTCTCTACCAAGGCGAAGTCAAAGACAGCAACGGGAGTTTCATCGACGGTCTTGCAGAAGGTGACGCAAAGGGACGCACAGGTGGTGGTGAAGCCCTCGACGCGACGTCTAAGAATGCACCTCCTCAGCCTAAAGTGTCGAACCAGAGTATTCCGGGGAACCAGACTGATGAGTTGACGGAGGAGCAGAAGAAGGAGGTTGAGGAGCATAATAGGGACTTTGATAAGAAGCATGATCGGGGGAATGTTGCGCCGGGGGATAAGGTTGATAGGAAGTTTTGGGGGGGGTGGGAGGCATGGGGAGAAGGATGGGGAGAGTGCCACGCCGCCTAAGGACAAGTGAGGGTGATGTGCTCTTTATGGGATATGATCTTTATGCCAATGGACGAAAGAACGGTGACGACCCGAGGGAAAATAGATACACGTTATGGATGGGTCAATTGAACCAGGTTTTTGCATCCGAATGCCTTCGTTGGCTTTGTGTTGGCTCTCTCATGTAGGAAGTCCCTCGTGAGTATTTGTCTTATTATGTCCTCGACACCACCACGAAAAGGTCAAGGCCCGTATCCGGGTGCTCATATCGTTGGAAGTGGCGTGCCCCATCGATTATTGCCATATTGAAGCATTCTCACTGTGTTTGTATGTCCAAGGCGTGTGCATCATTCATATCATCTCCAGTATGGAGATGCTTACTTATGAAAGATTCAAGGTTGCTAGATACGATGAAACAGTCGGACTGAACCTATATCTGTAAGATATAGCCTCAAGATGCTCGCCTCCATGCCGTAGAGCTAGCTTCCCTCCCCTTTTTAGCGCGGTGTTCAGCTTCTTCTGTTCAAGTATAGGACTTGTATACCTACGTCAACTGGTTCGTGCTCATACGCCAAACCTGTAGAACAAGAACCAGTAATGACGAAATGACCGGAATCAATGCCAGCAGAATGATGGACCAAGTGACGGATAATTCAAGGCACTACCTGTTCGATGCTCCGATCTTACAGTCCCCAGATCAAAAACTCTCATACCAATCCCAAGCTACCGTCGAAGCAACAATCGTTGCCCAAGTTCTTGAGCCGATGAAGGTCTGAGTTGACGCGCCGTAAACGAGGTAGCTGAGACAATGCGAGGTTCTGACAAGACCGACGCTAACATCGCCTTCAGGACCCTAGGGCGCCGCTGATGCGATGTCCCCACAAACTCTAATTTAGGCCAATCGTATAACATGGCGTGCTGTTATTCATGATCGCACTTCTCCTGCTTCATATGCGCACGAAAGGCCTCATCATATTTCTCCATCTCGGGCGGGCATTCAAACGGTGCAGGGCCATAGTAGAGAACCTTAGTATTGTCAACGTTTTTCCTGTGAACCACCAATTGTCGAAACCAGTTCCGATCGAACCAATAGCGCAGCAGGTCAAACTCACCAAGGAGCGCAACACGGAAGGCTTCTTCGGTGTCGGTCCTAGGCTTGGGCTGCGCTTCCACCATCTTAACCCAATATGGTGATCAGAAATGTTCCCTTGTGCTGCGGGGGAGGTCTTCAGGTGCTTCAGCAAGCTCGGCTAACGTTTCGGCATCGAGCATGATGCACGCTGCAAAACGCACATCGCCAGCATTTGAAGGGCCCTGCTTAGATGAGATCCAGTTATCAAAATAACTGCGCACCGTGGCCACTGAAGCACCGTCGAGTTGCTTGTCTTCCAGAACATCATTTTGGTAGCGGCGAACAAAGTCCACGTTTGGTCGTATATCAAACTCTATAGGAATATGGTCGAGCCCGAAGTTGTTCTCCTTCTCCATCGTAAGGTTTCTCTTGACATCGATGATCTCTTTGTCAGCCCACACTTGAGCTATACAGCCAATGAGAGTAAGGGCATGTTGAAACTGCTCGTCTGATCCGGAGCCGTAAGCGGTACGTATGATAGCGAAGCCCCATTGTCTAGGTCTGTATGCACTTGGCCATATGAGGTGCTACAGGTTGTAGACAACGCTGCGGTGGCATCGGGGATCTCCTGGGAAGCGTGCGAGTTGGTATTCAGGGTCCTGCATCCAGATAGGGTATTCTTAGAAGTCGGCGGTGGATTGTGCCATGTTGAAAAGTCATGGGGGGTTTGTGAGGGAAAAGGAGACGAGAGTGTGCGGTGAGGGAAAGGTAGGTTGATGTGGATTAAAACTACAGTGGACTGGACAGCCATTAGGCAGCCGCCAACAGAATGGCTGTTGGTTGTCGCTTTCGTTTACCACAAGATTATCCTTGTATCCAGGACAGGAGCAGGATTTCAACGTCCATGAGAGACTGCACGGTTAGCGATTCATGGTCTTGCAGTAGATAATACAGAATGAAGCCTAATCATTCATTCATCCGTGCGTCCCAGCGGGATGGACCTGGTCGAAGGGTACAGTCTCCGATAACTGCAACGCAAGATTCTCGTGATTCTGTATATCTTCTTAAAGTATGATTTTCTCAAGCGGAAAGTTTCTAATTGGCACCGCAGGACCAACCATCAAAAGGGGAACCAATGTCATCAGGTTATTGTTTGATCTATGCACGCGCCTCGTGTTCTAGAACCTCGAGTCTTGTACATTACTAGTCCCCGGTAGGTATGATGCTGCGGCTGAGCCATCAATCAGATCATCCGAATAACTATGAAGACTCCAAACTTGAGCCCATGGATTCGTGTCCCCACACCAGCATTACGTAGATGCTTTTCCATCTTGAATGACTACCATTGTGGGACCAACTGGTGATGTAGGTACAATAGTATTCTAGTGACGCTCCGACAGATTTACTTCCCATCTAGACCCATTTAACTATCTCCTAGACTTTAGTAAGGCTCTCCCATGGCTAGTTCAAGTATCCTGAAACATCGCTGGTAGGATTTGCAAACCTTGATGATGAATGGACACAGCAGCTAGGGTCTTAGTTTAATTCTTTGGGTTGCTTTAATTGAATATCAGATTAGGCCCAAAAGGGGCCTTGCAGTCGCCTAGGCATGCTTGATACCGTTCCTTAGTGTGGGTTTCCTATGACGCCGTGGATAAGGTAGGCTCCATCTCCTTAGCCCTGTCCGACTTCTATCCATCCCCAGGGCTTTGAAGTGTCCGGTATTACATTACCGCTGCTATCTTCGTGCGAGCCGGAGGTCTGAATGGCATGACCCCTGGCCATGTCCAGCAGAGCAGGTGGAGCAAACGTTCTGTGTCTAGGCTTGGGCTTTCGGGGCCAAGGGAGACCTTTGATTTCGGCTTATGGTTTGTCATTGTGTAAATGCCTACTAGTTCGGTAGCTGCTGGCACAGTTTCCACGGCTCGTACCTGGTTGCGGGTATGTATAACCTGTCTGGCAGGCCGTACAACATCAGATCGCCGGAGCCTGCTTTTGATGTACCGTTGTATCCCATCCCCCACAAACGAAACGGTGGAAGAACACATGACAAGAATCCTCTTGTTCATCTCCCAGTATAACTACCTATTCAGGCTATGTGCTGTTGGTATTAAATTTTAGGCATAATTATGCCAAGGGAAAGGTGGCCCGGTGTCTTGATAGACGACAACACAGTAACCTGCTGTTGAGCGACTTCAAGATTAGTCTTCAATTGGAAGCTGGAAGCGGATCAATCCACAAGAGTAAGGAAAGATGTATAAAAAGACGTGCGTCATGCATACTTGTCTCCTTGGCTGTGGTCGCGTCGCAGCAAGCTGGTTGTAGCTGGTTCGCATTGCCACCGAGTTAAAGTCAACTCCAACCACTCAAGTCACTACTAAGCCACGACCAAGTGGAACCAATCAGCTAATGCCCCTGCGACATATTGGGGTAGGCTGTCACCGAACTTGTCATGTTAGTCTCTGTGTTACGGGATGGCAGCGTAGCATAAACAATGCCGTGCGCCTTACCCAATGGAGGTTCCTTTTAAGTTTAGGTTTCCATCCGTATCCAAAGAATCACAGATGTTTGTATATCCAGGGTCATGCCTATCATCCCCAGTACCTTACCAGTTATGAGGCCCCGTTTCCCATGAGTCCAACGTCGACGGAGGAGCATCACCTAATTTTAGCGATGTTACTCTGAATAGATAGCTCCAATGTCAGTTCTGTTGCAGACTTCAAAGAGTTTAATTGAAAGGTTGGCGAAAGCACAACATGGGGTTTCAGCTCTGTATAATTTTCTCCAACTTCACACATCCCTCGTCCAGGTGTTTGCGGAGTAACTTGAGGGAATGCTCTCAACCGAGCAGAGACAATGCATATCGTGGAAAAAGACTACTGTCTGACTCGCGACAACACGGACCCTTCTCGCTATCTCTTCAATTTAGAAATACCCAGGGCAGCGGTCCAAGGTAAGGAACGGAATCCAAGGACTGACGACCTGTTAAATCGCAAAGCATATTACGGCTGACGGATTCACCACCCAAAATAGGTAAATCCGCTAGCAACGCCAAGCAAGCCAGCCCTGCCGGATGTACGGATAATTCTTGGCAAGTAGTGTTTGGGACGTGGATGTTGGATGTGGGTGTGGGTGCAGATAAAACCGTAGTTTCGTTCTCTTCATTGACCTCTCCGTCATCTCCATTACTAACTGTCATCTTCGGTCTCATCTCCAAAGCTCCGGGCTCATGGGATATACATCCCTACCATGCATTCCCTGTATAAAGTAGACAGGTCTTTATCATCCTCTACGTATCTACTGCCTTTGACACTAATAAAGTGATACAGCATGATGCGTAGGCAAGATGTCGCCCAAGAGGTCATTTGCATGGCGACACTCTCAGAACCTCATGCAGGCGAGTGACGCTTGGTCCATTGTATTATTCGAGCTGTCAGGACTGCACAAGGTAGACAAGGCGCCTGCATGTGAGCAGGAAGTTCTCAGCTGCAGGTTCAAGGAGCGGACTTGTAGTGATAGTATCCGGATGTACGAATGGTGCGCCGACTTGCATGATCCAGAAAGACTGGCCATCAAACTTCTCCCCTATTTCTGTTAATGTCGGTAGTTCCGATATATCTCTAGGAAAATCGCTGCACTTTGCTAACTGGGGCACTGGTTTAAACCTCCGCCGAAATATGATCTCTGTTAAACCAAAGCCCCCCCTAATCGATGGTGGGGGAGCCGATCCGAGATCACGAACGACCGAGAACAGGATCAAGCGAGTTCGAGGGCTCTCGGGCTGAAGTCCATTATTGTGAGATAAGACGCTTGTCAACGATGATGAGATACCCGTATACGGTAGCAGCATCATGGAAATGGGACGCATTGACCCAAGGGTATATCCGTATTGACGGTGCTCTTGTTCGGCATGGAACACCACATCAAGATCGACTTTTGGGGAGTATCCTTGTAGAACTTGTCGCTCAGTATTCAGGGCCTGATGGGAAACCTCATTGTGGAATAAGCGGTCAATTTGAGGCTATTGTATGACAACTCATAGACAAGTTATCCCTCAACAAGGTCAACACAATATTGATTAGACGAAGTATCCATGGTGTAAGTTAGGTAAGTCCTCCGATCTCAACCGCTGATCCATAGGCAACTTCAAGAGCGCTCTAACCTGGTTAGGTCTAGATTAATGATGCGGGTAGTTTAGTGCCCTCTCCGGTCACCCCTGCACTTCTTAGTGCCCTCTCCGGTCACCCCTGCACTTCTTAGTGCCTTCCCCGGTCACCCCTGCACTTCATATTTTTTATTAGAAGCCTCCCGTGGCAAATCGTGTAGTTATGGTACATTAGAGGACCAGTGAGCAGTAACGATTGATCCCTGTCCTAAAATCTTAAAGGCCGAGGGCACGGGTAACGCTGCATTGGCTCTTGTTCGTATACATAGGCATCTGCAGATGAGTTGTAGTGCCTCAATACAATTGTGGCTTCACATTGGGGTACTCAGAAACTGAAGGTTTTATTCCCTAAGTCCCCAGGTGGACAGCAGTTCATTCGGTATCCCTAAGCTCGAGCCAGAGCCACAGTGACGGTAGCAATACGTCTATTCGTGGTCAAGACATGAGATTCAAATATACAGAGCTTATATCTTTCTGATAGCTCTAAGCTCGATGATCAGCTCAATCGAACAAGATAAAGTCTCTTGGCGTCGACTTTCGGGTTGTAGAATTTGACTCGGCGCATTTGCCATGCGACTGACAAAACTAGCGGCCACTGTGGTAGACAATGGAATGTACAGGGCTGAGTGCATGACGGAATGCGGGCGTGTCCTTGCTGATGATTCCCTGGGGCGCCTTAAGATCCGTTGTCACGGTGTGATGGAGGTCTTCCATCTAAGCACACTAGTCTGAAGAGAGCCTAGGGGAAAAGTCTCCAAGGTCGCGCCGCGAGACAAATGCAACAGTAGAATGAAATGCGGTAGATGTGCCACCTATGGAGAAGGTTTCATTGTGTTGATTATGAAGATCCGTTCGATTGAGGAAAAGAAAAAGCACAGCGAAATCCAGCAATTGAGGAGCTTTAGAGGACTTTCGGGCTTTACTCTAGAGGTCTTTTCCTACCGCATTTTAAACCACCCGCGGTCAAACATTCTGACTTGATGAGCAAGGTGACGTTGACAGTGTTTCCGAATATGAACGTTGAGAAGAGCTAAATTGGCGACGGGATGGTGATGGAGTGGAAGTTGAACAAGTCTGTCTAGTCCCCACACATCCAAACAAGAATGTTCGGTCCACACTCCAACCACACCATCTTGCTGGGCTAGTGGGTGGCCCAGGGGAAAGGAAAAGCGTGTCTCATCATTGTATGGCAGAGTTGTCGCTTGTCGTAAGAAGACCATCTGTCCAGCCATATTCATGAAATGTCATCAGGCTTAGGATGATATTTGATACACCCATTCTTACCAGAAATAATAACCCTCAGAAGAGGTACCTATTCTGGATTTATCTATTTCTTCCCAAGCTTGCTGAATGAAAGTTCCATTATAGTACTAATGAAATGAAGTTGACCGTAATCTGTCAAGAGAATAGGAACCTCTCCGCTCTGTGTTCGAGGCAACAGCTAGTGTCATCTTTCAGCTTGACAAGAGGCCTCAATTAGGGTATACAGCAGGCTTGGAACCAACATCACATACATACATGATCATTGTAGTAACAGGGATGTTTCTAGATCAGCGGCGCTGTTGAGTTCTCGGCACCCTGGGCTGACACCAGAAACGACTAGTCAGACTTCCCGCTCGGGGTTCGATCAGTGCAGAACTGGACAATCAGCGCAAGCTGAGACAAACTGGTTCAATCATGCAAGGTACCTTAAGGTTACAGCGCAATACCCAAACCTCACCAGGCAAAGACAAGGCAACCACTAATGCAGCGGCAAACTCCACAATTGTAGATTGTAGATTGAGTGACCTGTAAGAAGAGGCGGTCTCCTCGGCTCTCCAGGGATAAGGTACGGTAATATGGAGGGTACTCAATTTTTCTCATGATACTGAGAAAAAATGAGTACCTTGTCTAACGTCTTTCAGTTTAGTTGACAGAAACCGTCATCGTGCGGACCAGGCGATCGAGAAACAGACATATAGTCTGTAGTATTGTCGGATTCATCTCTCAGTAGGGGGGCCGTTGTCTCGAGACAACCTGTTTGTTATAAATAATGACATGCCCCGAGTATCATGTTCGGTATTTAACGGCTATCCCCAAACACATCTTACTATACCTCCTCATCCCCTTCCTCATCATGTCATCCCCTTTCTACGTTCAAGTCCCTCGTGAAGGGAACCCTTCACCCAACATTGTTCATCAGAGCACCACATACTCAGAGCAGATGAACGCTTGGTTGCAAGAGGATCATAAGGATATGCCGTGGCACATCATTGATTCGATTGTAACGTCTAGCACTGAGAACACCCCTGAGTCCAACCCGAACACCAACGCTTCACGTAACCCTGCCACTCAGGGCAGTGCCAAGTAGGCTTCTGTCTTGAACGAAAGTTCTAGTATGGAGGTACCGCTGGTCTCTTCCTTCTTGCTTGCCAAAAATATCGACATGTAAACTGACATGATACATCTCCATAGTCAAGCGTCGAGTCAATCTCCAATGCCACATTACTTCGCTCATCGTCATCCCGCTCAAAGCCCTCAGCGCACAATAGTCGGCATAGAGTCACGACTTGACTTAGTCCCCGGAATTCGAACGATAACACATTGAGATACACAAGATGGAGAGTAGCATACAGTAGAGGTCAAGATCTCTGTATTGGCGTGCTCAATCGAGACTTTGCTGGTTCAAACTAGTCGAGTTCGGGATATATATGTACATCAACCTCTTCATGGGGAGGGATGATAATAACCCTGTAAATTTGGTCAGTACTCTGACAAAACAGGAACATCAAGACAAAACAAGGTGTGTTGATGGGTATCAGGAAACTAAAATAGAATCATACAAGAATTCTTGTCAAATACAATCTAGCGTGAAGTTTATAGGTCATCATTTGGGAGGGGTGGCGTTGTAGAGGTAATAAAATAGTGACTTACTCAGTCAACATATTCATGTGTGAAACAGACATTTCGGTTCGTCCATCCTACAACATCATCCACACATAATGATCATCTCAATCCAGTCCGCATAACCTTTACGGCCGAGCAAGTCCAGGTGAAGAATTGGTCCCAAAGATTTGACCGATCGTCCCGCGAATCTGGTCAACAAGAGCCTTGATCATGCCCTGAGGCTTGCCTCTTCCATCAAGCCCATGGACAGGCTCCGTACCCATCGTGGGGAGAACATTGTCGCCAGCAGACAGACTGACAAACAACGCGAACGGCACGAACCACACGCAAAGACCGAAATACGACGCGATTTGCGCGAAACTAGGGACATCGGCCTTGTCGTAGTACGAGGTACGTTGATACGCGCGCGACTGTGTATCGGAGAAATGACGGAACCAAACGTAATGATTGACCAGAACGAGAACTACATCTCCTTAGCAAAAAACTCAATTGCCCAACCGCCAAAGGCAACATACCACATGATGCTAAGAACAACGGATCAGACAGCTTCACAAAAGGAAAGCGTCTCATATTCCCCAGGTACACAACATGCGACACGATCGTCAAGACAGTAGCCCAGAAGGGCAGACCATCAACCAGCCATAGAACCGTCTGAATGCCAATAACGCTGTAAATAAGACGCGTCAAGAACCGCTTCGCGATAACGCTGTGCTCCTCGACGAGCTCCGACAGGTAGTAAAGACCCGAGGCAATACCAAGGGTCAAAAAACAGAAACCCAAGAGGGTTCCTATGTAGCCGATAAGAGGTAGAATCCACATTTTGCGTTGCGTTGGTTTGGAGCGCAAGCAATGATTGAGTTGGAGCTCACATGTTGGGGGGAGGAGATGGTATTATCTGCAGGTTGAAAAAGGAGAGGTCAGGACACGGTTTTAACTACCAATCAGTTTCACCATTCCTCGGAAGCAAGGAAATTCCGAGCCGGTGGTGGGGTCCACACTAAGAAGTTGAGAGCTTATCGATAGCCACGAAAAAGTTGGTTTTGCTCAACACCAGGAAATCGGCGATAAGGTGCAGCTCCAGGCTTCGCGACCCATTCATTTATTGCAATTACAGTTCCGAAGCTGGAGATTTGAAGTACTCTCAGCAGTCATTTGACTAAAGCCCTTCACCATGTCTCGTCCTGAGGATACCCTGTATGTGACCACAACCCCGCCATCATGCCCCTCAAGCTCACAGAAACAGTGCCGCCGACGTCCATTATGACGATACCGAAGCGCGCAAGTACACAACAAGCTCTCGAATCCAAAACATTCAAGCGTCCATGACACGAAGAGCCCTCGAACTCCTCGATCTCAAGTCACCATCTCTTATTCTCGACGTTGGCTGCGGCAGTGGTCTCTCTGGCGAGATCCTCTCTTCAATCGAGCCCGAAGAAGGCGGCCCTCACACATGGATCGGAATGGACGTCTCACCATCAATGCTGGACATTGCACTACAGAGGGATGTAGAGGGTGATCTTATGCTAGCAGATATCGGCCAAGGCGTTCCGTTCCGAGCTGGTACTTTCGACGCAGCTATCAGCATCTCTGCTATCCAATGGCTCTGCAGCGCCGAAACAAGCGATACATCACCCTTCGGTCGTCTAACCCGCTTCTTCAACGGTCTCTACGCATCCCTCAAGCGCGGCGGTCGCGCCGTATGCCAATTCTACCCCAAGAACGACGAGCAGCGCCACATGATCACCCAAGCCGCCGTAAAAGCCGGCTTTGGCGCCGGTATGCTCGAAGACGACCCCGGCACCAAGAACCAAAAGCTCTACCTCGTTTTGACTGTTGGAGGTGGTGATGTTCAGAAGAAAGGCGGCGATATCACTGGTGTTGTTGAGGGCATGGAGGGTGTTGATGTTGAGGATGCGAGAAGACAGATGAAAGCGCATGCTCCGAATATGTCAAAGGGTAGTAAGGCGTGGATCGTTAAGAAGAAGGAGCAGATGGAGAGGAAGGGAAAGATTGTTAAGGCGACGTCCAAGTACACTGGACGAAAGCGACGGATACAGTTTTAAGCTTGTGGACTGGTTTGGCATTGTACGGCGTTTGGGGTGGAAAAATCTTTCTTCTAGACCTTTCAATTTGATACGGATACCCTTTGAAGTCCACGACAGTCCATTTCGTTAAGAAAAGCGAGAGGCCTACGTATTTTAATGGTGACACCAAGCCTAAATGCTTTTCGAGATACACTCATCTTAGACGGCTGGCCAGAAAGCTTCTTCAGCGTCCAGGACATCATGCCACTTCCCCTCAACTCTCTTGAACAGCTTCTCCTTAACATCCTCCCCCTTCTCCTCAACCACCTTCTTAACAGCATCATCAATGATCCTTCCAAGCTCATCCACAAACTCAACAAACTCCTTACACGTCCAATTATTAATAAACTCCTTCCTCACAGCCCCACCATCCGCATCATTACTCCCATCATCATCAGAAAGCTGTGCCTTGGCCCAAGACCAGGCATCAAGGTAACACTTCTCTGTTCCCCAATAAATCACCGCAGCTTCAAGCCAGGGAAGTTCTTCTTTCTCGTTGGGTGATACAGAAGCGTAGAGAGCTTCCCAGCGTCGAAGACCTTCTAGTTTGGTGCTTGAGTCAACACGGCCGTCTTCTCGAGTCTCGAGGTTGACGTTTATGCCGTATTCTGCTGCGGTGTTGATGAAGAACTTTTCTTCTCGTCGGATGTTGACGAGAGCTGCGACGATCCAGTCTAGAAGCTTTGTTGTAGCACCGGGATCGACTCCGGCTTGTACGGTATCAGGATACTCGAGAAAACTGAGAAGACGACCAAGGCCCCGACAGTAACTGTGGATGTAGAGACGATCGTTTGCAAGCCAGCGACCGAGTAGTTCCTTTGAAGCTTTTCCGTGTCCTGCGAGCTTGAGAAACTCAGACTGGGTAGCTCGCTTGTAAGCTTGCTCGTCTGACACGAGAAGCTGTTGAGTTAGAGAGTAGGACATGATAACGGTTAATAAGGTATTTCCTCAGGGAGTTGTTACTGCGGAGATGGCTTCAAGGTCTGACGAGAGCTTGGCGAGTGGAATTATGTCATGGTGAGAGGATCGGTGGAAAGTTGTTCCAGCTGCAGGATGTTAGTACTACAGGGTCCAAGTCGAGTCGAGTACGATTTGAGGTCTGTATGAGGCTGCGATGTGCGATCTTTGGTGTTTACGAGTTTAGGTTATTGTATGTGATGTTGCGCCTTTTGAGACAATGCTTTGAACCTCAACTATACGAGTAGCAGAGAGTTGCTTGGGTGAATTGATACGGAGGATACTTTTTCATCATGAAGAACAAATGTCTTGATGACTTACATACCCATTGATGGCTACTGTGTATCCCAAACTCTACCATTAGTTGTCGCGTCAGCAATGAATATCAACTTCTCGGGCCGTGTACTCGACTGGCAGGCTCACCAAGTAAATTCGACTGTCCTCGGAGTCCGTAGTAGCCTATGAGAAGCATCCATTCTCATTCAAAATCCAGTGGTGCTATTCTTGGGAACGGACTGTCGGACTCTCGGAACCTCAAGAATGCAAAGACCCAGCTTCCACGGAGCATTCATATCCCCGGATTTAGGACTGTCAAACGCCGCAGTTGATCTTCAGCGCCATGTAATTTCCTCCCCAGCCTCATCCATGCCAACCATGTGTCCAAATCGTCCATTCTCAAAAGCTTGGCAACGTTGATAGCCCTTCATAACCCGCTAATCGCTCACAATATCCAACATCGATCTTCTTCCTGGTTCATTCTGCTTCAACCGTTGCGTGATCGCCGTTATCCCGGTCACGTTATTTTGCGTCCCTTAATCTGGGGACGAACGGCAACGGAAGCTTTGCCGACAGGGATTATGCAGCCCACTTGGTTTAATTAATGATGGCCTCCCCCACAATAAGGGGGTCGTGTTAATTATTAGCAGACGTCGAAGAAGAAGCAATTGATAACGTCCGTCACCCACAG
>NJCR01000245.1:0-45606 GCA_002234235.1 Fusarium hostae | reverse complement strand
TATACATAACATACATAACATAACATAATCGTTGTCGACTACTCTATGTTTGACGCTGCAGACCAGTTCCACTACAATGTTGAGAAGTGGTCCAAACTCAATTAAGTGGTATTCAGTTATTTATTTAGATCACCAATAAAATGGTCATTGAGAGCTTTGTTCATTCTTGGTTGTTTGTCTCACAAGTCTAAGTTCTGTGTGGTGACTACAAGCTCTCAGCTACAGATCTCAACTGCAAATAACACGTCTGTCTCATACATAAGTCGTTTATCAGTGCGAAACAATATCACGACATGAACTTTGACATATCACATGGATCGCATTTTGCGGACTTTAATTTCAAAAGAAACATTTTTAAGGCACTGACACCAGAATGAGCAATATTTACCTTGAATTGCCATGCTGCGCTGATCGTTAGTGAATGCAGGATTCTTAATGCCCCAGCGACTCGGAGGATTAGAGGTCTAGATGACGCTAAACTCTCTGCTTCGGAAAAACAGACATCTAATCAGTATTTCCATAAGAGGTATAACGCATCCGATGGACAGCACTGACAGCCCGCCTACACTTTCGTGGGTACGCATTTCTTGCACCTGAATGGACAGGAGCATCACTAGAAGCTCCACGGCCTCCTCGTATTTAATTGATTGAACGCCGTTGTCTTCTTCAGGAAGATGCTCGCTGAGTTACTCTTAGTATTTCGTCATTACTTTAATTTCTAGTGCAGCGTACGAATCCTTCGACTGCCAGCACTTACTGTTGACTCAACAAATAGTCTCGATTAGGCATGACCTTCTGCTAAGCTTTCGTAGTTGAGCTTATGTGAACTGGATCATTGTTTTAATCATGACTCTGGATTCCAGTTAATATCGTGGTTTCTATGTTCTATTGGTTCTTGTTCTAGATCAGCCTCATCCGTCTGGTCCGTTCGGCACATAGGCACTGCTTTCGGTTTAAGTCAACTAATTTACGGATGAAGGTACGGTAGGTATTTCGGATCTGGGATGCCGAGTCGAAACATATATAGATACGTGATTGACAGTCTCAATGAAGACATCTCAAGTACCAAGCAACTCACAGCTGCCCTCACTCTTCACTCTTCACTCACTTTTGGCACTCCATACAAATCACAATGAAGTTATTCAACGCACTTCTTCTTACAGCCTCGCTCACGCAGGCCCATCCTAAGTCTCACAAGTCCGATCGGGCATTATACTTCCTCGACAGCGACCCCCAGGGAGCTTTTGTTGTCTCATTCAACATTGCCAAGGATGGCACACTGGGTCAGCCACGGAGAACTTCCACTGGTGGAAAGGGTCTTATTGGTAACAACCTGAATGGCCCTGTGCAGATGGGTAAGTTCTATGATATTTCGATATGGAGACAGACTTTGACGATTCAACTAGATCCCCTCTTCTCTCAAGGCTCTATCGTTGTGAGCGGAAATCGCCTGTTTACAGTAAACGCTGGCTCCAACACTCTAGCCGCTTTCCATATCCCCAAGGAAAATCCAGCGCACCCTGTTCTCCTTGGAGAGCCCGTCGGTACTGTAGGCACGGTACCTAACACCGTAGCCTACTCGCCCAAGAACAAGCTCGCCTGCGTTGCCAATACCGGTACCAAGCCAGGAGTTCAGTGCTTCACTGTCTCTAGCTGCGATGGTCTCAAGCCCCAGGGCAACCTCAAGCCTCTGCCCGTCTTCAATCAGACTTTTCCTCCAACAGGACCTCCCAACACCGTTTCCAACATTCTCTTCAACCCTTCCGAGACGGCTCTTTTTGTCACCATCAAGGGCAACGGCATGGAGAGCGGCTTCGTTTATGCTTACAAGGTCGAGAACGGTCGTGTGACTGAGGAAGCCGCCAAGTCACAACCTAAGAACCTGCCAGTTGCTTTCGGAATGGGCTTTATTTCGGACCACTCTGCCGTTATTTCTACGCCTGCTTATGGTGCAGCATTCGTGTCCATTGCCGAGGATCTCACTGTGTCCATCAAGACCAATATTACCGTTCCAAAGCAGATAGCAACTTGCTGGACCGCTACTTCAGCCGATTCCGGCTCTGTCTATCTCCTCGATGCCGCCGTTCCCGACGTTACTGCTCTCAACGCCGAGACTATGACCATCGGACGGACTCTCCCTGGATATGCTGCTGGCAAGGGCAACTTCGATGCCATCATTAGTGGCTCCAAGCTCTATGCTCTGCAGGCTGCTCCAGCGATTGCTGTATTTGACCTCAAGCATAGTTCTTATGGCCCAAGAGTGATCGACTTGAGCGGACTTGGAAATCGTGCTTCTTG
This sequence comes from Fusarium hostae, assembly GCA_002234235.1. Classification (NCBI taxonomy): domain Eukaryota; kingdom Fungi; phylum Ascomycota; class Sordariomycetes; order Hypocreales; family Nectriaceae; genus Fusarium; species Fusarium hostae. Next base: position 43,308 of record NJCR01000245.1, on the reverse strand, counting down.
GACTGGGATGGCTTTCTACTGATACAGCCTTGTTTCATAAGACCCCGATGAGAATAGAACCCCCTCAGCAATGGTATGTGAGTTACTTCGAATATGACCTGTTATAGTTGTTTTTCACCTGTATTTACTTCGCTTCTTTCTTCTTATCAGACAAGAGTAAGGGAGCTAGCTCAAATCGAGTTACATCCTTGAATTTCGTATTGATAAGCATTTCGCACCAAAATACAGATATAGATTACTTGATGTTCCCCCAGCAAAAGCATCTGTTTTCTCAACAGAATTTCCGCCTTGGGTATTTGACGGGAATAAAATCTTCTTGTCTTTAGATCAGCTCCCTGCCTCTCAGGAACTTTTGCTCCGCAGCGTTGAACGGGTCACAGACTCGTATTGACCAACAAAATGACTCTGGATACATGTGGGATCTTGAGTTTAGCAGGAATTGTATCGCCAGAGCCATTGTTACTTCCTCTTCCTCCGTTGATCCATGCACTCACGGCAAACTCCGAGAAGAAGCTGCATCTCCATCATGTTCCAGCCCGCCGAGGCTAGTGCTCTTTTCTAATAAGCAAAACATCGCCCTAACATGTTTTACGATACCTTGTTTCATGACGCCAAGTTTCAGCCTTCGGCTGATGGCTACGGTATTGCGTGGGCCAAGGAGTGACAGCTCAGTTACCTAATCGTCGCGGAACTGACATCTTCGGGGATCTAACTTAGCGGCATTTGATGGCGGGTTTTGCTAAGGCAGGGGAAAGGAGGCTATCCACAAGTGGACCTTAGCTGTGAGACCCTGACGTTAGGCCCCTGAGTAATTTAACGGCTTTTGGGGATAAAAATAGCAATTGCATCAGTTATTGACATGGGCAATTTAGATCTAAGGTACGGAGTAATTTGCCATTGCAGACAAGACTTGAAGCATCTCACACTGATGCCCATTAATCTACACTGAATTAACTAAGAATGCTGAAAGCTGGGTGATCGTTTCTGCAGGAATGACTGAATGCCCTCCTTGAAATCATCCAGACCAAACGTCGAATAGTACAGCGACTTTTCATGCGTCATCCCAGCACCAAGGGTCGAGTTTTCCACTGTGAGGGTGGTTAATCACCAACGGACAAGGCCGGAGAATCTCATTGGTCAGACTTACCAGTCAAAACAGCTGTCTTGGCCGTTTTGATAACCGGAGCCGACAGACGCGCAATCTTCTCAGCCAGCGACGTCGCTGCTTGGACAACGTCTGACTTGGGGAAGACCTTTGTTACAACGCCAAGGCGCTCGAATTCAGCTCCACTAGCTGGCTCTCCTGTTAAGACGAACTCCATCGCCTAGAACCGGTAGTAAGTGACTGTCACTAAGGTTTGGGGCTGGTTTGATCGAAAGGTACCTTGTGCTTTCCTAGGGCACGAGCCAGGCGCTGTGTACCGCCTGCGCCGGGGATGGTTCCGATCTTGACCTCTGGAAGACCGAACATGGCATCTTCTGCAGCGTAGATGATGTCGCACTAAACCATTAGCTCAGATCGTGCGTGAAGATTGGCTCTCTCAACTTACAGCAAGAGCAATCTCAAAACCACCACCCAACTATATCTCATTAGTTCAACCTCTGAGTGACGATCAGTAGATCACCTACAGCAAACCCAACAACAGCAGCAATGAGAGGCTTGGAAAACCTCGCTAGCGCATCCGTCAAATCCTTGAGGAACTCAATTTTATGGGCTTTCGAAGTTGACAGCTCCACCAACTCGTTTAAATCCATGCCAGCTGCTCCCGAAAGTTGATTAACAGCCGCATTATTAGAACAACCGTATCCCTCCAAGAAAGAGCCTTGACTATTCCGATGGAGAAACTTTGACTTACCGCAGAAATGACCTTCAGGTCCACCAGTCAAAACTACAGCGCGTACGGTATCCACTGAGTCTAGATGGTCCAGAGTGGCGACTATTTCGTTTATTGTATTCTGTGAAAAGGCATTGCGTTTGGCTGGTCTGTTGAATTGGATGATTGCCACGCCAGTGTCGCTGTTGGTCGAAAGCTTGATATCCTGGAGGTTCTCCATTGTGACGTGTCTCTGAAACGGTCGTTGTCGAGGAAACTTGTCAAATTTTGGTTATGATGAAAAAGGAGCAATTCGTGTCCGGAAGATGAGCGTGATCCATTGTTTAAGTCTTTCATCATACATGAGGGTCTCGTCAAGCGCATTGACACCCTGCCCCTTGGTCCATCGTACTCATGAAAAATCTCGAGTTTCGACCTTGTGGAGTTTTTGGTCTCGTCACAGATTCCGGAACGGTCGTTTCGGCATTTGGGGCAGGTCAATTGAAGATATACACGTCGCCTCAACGGTTTTGTTACTCTTTTCGTTATCCCACTCTGATTACAATTCTCTTTGTAAGTATCCCAACTAGGCGGCTTCCTGAAAGAACAGAAAAGAAGCACTGACGAAAGCCGTTCAAGACCACAAAACGTGACGAGTTTCAGGGCCCCTTGCAGGTTCCTTCCCCACTCCGAACGGTAAGCCTATTCTGTTGTAGTATTGCACTGTCAAGCTCGCCATTTACTACGTAAAACAGAACGATCTCCGTTTCGTTTTGGGAATCTCGTACTAAACCCTGATCGTTACGCCTCTGACATACAGGGACCTGCCTTCATCTGCCTTGGTCACTGCGGCGGATCAGCTTCCGTAAAGAGTAGAAATCCCAACGGAGCGTTACGCATCTGGGCCAAAAGATCTCACTAATGCAACTTTATTCGGCCGAATCCACATGCTTAAGACACTCAGGGTTTTATGCTGCCAAGAATCGAGCTGCCGAATACATTGACTGTCGTAGACGTTTCTTGTTCCGAAACCAGAAGCGGAAATTTAGTCGTTATTCTGTGCTGTTAAGATTGTCCGTCATTTCCAATTGCACTTTTCTTTGCAGGTTACAAATACTTAAGGTTATCACCATGACGCAGCCTTGACGGCATCTTTGTGGTTAGACGTTCTATGCCCAAAGCGTCACATCATGTCTTCTTCCTATTCTTTCAGCTCTCTTGAGAGCCTCTCCCTGGCGGATAGAGTGTTATTCAACAGATTCAGTAAGGGACCTGAGTGTCCTATTCCCTACAATGTTGCTCACCACGCTTTTGAGGCGGTTGCGCTGGCGCACCCTGATCTCATTGCGGTTCGACATTATGATGGGAGCGCTATCACATATCGAGAGCTCAACCGAAGGGCAAATATGTTGGCTAATGAGCTGATACATACTTTCGGTTTGAGGGTCGGCGATCGTGTTGTGTTGGTGTATTCGCGCTGCATTGAGATGGTCGTCTTCATCCTCGCTGTTCTCAAAGCTGGTGGACAATACGTGCCATTGGATGGCGGTATCGTCACTGACGACACACTGGGCTTTGACATTGCTGACTCCGACGCTCCCGTTGTTCTCTGTCTTCCCAAGTTCTTTGACAAGGTTGTTCGCAGCATTCCAGATGATCGACGGAATATAGTCAATGTGCTCGATCTAGACAGCCACTCGGATCTCTGGCGAAGAGGCAACCCTTCACATCCCATGGTGGAGGTCGGTCCAGATGATGGTGCATATGTCATCTACACCTCGGGTACAACAGGCCGACCTAAGGGTGTGGACGTGAGACATCGAGGTGTTACCAATACCCTTTTGGCAGAACCATCCAAGCTAGGCATCAGACCTGGCAGGAACGTGGCACAGCAGCTCAATGTTGCTTTCGATATGTGTAAGTGAGATCTGACACTGGTAATTGACCAGCACTAATTGGGATTGTCAACAGGTGCCTGGGAGATTTTGGGTACAATGATGAACGGCGGTACCCTTCACATCAGAGGCAGCGGTCTCGAGCCCTGGACCGAGTGCCTTCAACGATGCGATACAGTCATCGCTACACCATCGGTCGTTCAAAAATACATGCCTCGAATCGAGGACTTTCCCAACGTGGATACCATTGCTGTCGGTGGCGAGCCTTGCCCTTTGGCCTTGGCTGAGAAATGGGCTCCCCATGTTAACTTCTGGAACGTCTGCGGACCAACTGAGATCAGCGTCCTCAACACAGCGCATCTTCATCGACCAGGCATTCCACTGTCAATTGGCAAGCCAAACCCCAACACGAACGTTTACATCTTGGATGATAACGAGAACCCTGTTCCAATTGGCCAACCTGGTGTTATGTGGGCGGGAGGTCGTGGTGTCTCTCGGGGATACATCAACCTCCCTGAACTAACAGCAACTCGGTACAAGCTGGACAAGTTCACCAACGATGGGTAAGCTACCTACACTCACACTATCACTGACTAATACTAACATGAGTAGCAACATGATGTTCAACACAGGCGATCTCGCCCAATGGCTCGAAGACGGCAGCCTCCTCCCACTCGGCCGAAAAGACGACCAAGTAAAAATCCAAGGTTTCCGCGTCGAGCTCGACGGCGTATCCCGCTCCATCGAATCAACCCGCGGCGTCATAAAAGGCTGCGCCCTAAAGATCGACAACGCTCTGTGGGGCTTCTATTCCTCCCACGTCCCGATCGCTGAAACGGAGCTGAAACAAGCCGTTAGCAAGACCCAGCCCTTCTACGCGGTCCCCACAATCTGGAAACATCTTCCCGTTCTGGAACTCACGCCGAATGGAAAGATTGACAAGAGAGCTTTGTACAAGATTGCTGAGGGCAAGAGTGATGTGCAACAAGCGGTTGTGAAGGCTAGACCGGAGACGGTTTGGCCGTCACATGAGCGGTTGTTGTCGATTGGCAGTTCGAGTGATGGAACGCTCTTTGAGGGTGAGAAGAATGGTATTCTGAGAGATCTGGAGAAGGATCCTAAGGCTGTTATTGAGGATTATGAAGAGGTTGAGAGTGAAGAGTATGCTCTTCCCGATAAGAATGGCTTTCACGGATGGCGCTGGCTTCGCCATACTGCATTCTCAGCTTATCGCAAGCTGTTTGGACTTATCTTCCTCTCCAACCTCACTGTTCTCATCTTCCTCCTTTGGGAGAGTCGCAACAACAACTTCTTCCCTTCCCCTTCCAAAGTCGCGACGGCTGTTGCATCGAATCTTCTCTGCGCCGTTCTCGTGCGTCAAGACTACATCGTCAACGCGATATTCTTCATCTGTTCCCGAGTTCCGACATCATTCCCTCTGTCTATCCGAAGGCACTTTGCCCGTGTGTACCACAATGGTGGTGTTCACTCTGGATGCGCTGTCTCTGCTACTGCTTGGTGGTTCATGTACACGATCTCCATAAGCCGGGACTTTCTTTTGGAGACATATCAACCGCCCATCAAGTGTGTCGTTCTTGTCTTGACTTACGTCATTCTCCTTCTGCTCTGCTTCATCCTTGGTATGGCGTACCCCAGTGTCCGAATGAAGATGCACGATCAGTTTGAGTGGGCACATCGCTTTGTCGGCTGGTTCTCTGTCGCTCTTGTTTGGACGCATGTCATTACATCAACAGCAGCAACGGCCGCTGGGCCCTTGGGCGACGCGTTGGCCAAGAACCCGACGATCTACCTCCTGTCTCTGATCACTCTCAGCATCGCCTTGCCTTGGGCCAGACTTCGTCGCGTCAACGTGAGACCCGAGCCTCTCTCCAACCATGCTGTACGTCTTCACTTCGACTTCTGCACGCCTGGACCTTGCACTTCACGAGGTGTTCGCATCACTGATCGTCCCATGATTGAGTGGCACGCTTTCGCAGCCATTCCTGAACCCAGCGGGAAGGGATTCTCAATTATTGTATCTAAGGCAGGTGACTGGACCAAGCGGATCATTGAGAAGCCTCCGACATCGATCTGGACTCGAGGTACTCCCGCATCTGGTGTTCTTGCTATCGCTCCGCTGTTCAAGAAGGTCGTTCTAGTCGCCACAGGATCAGGCATCGGGCCCTGTATGCCCGTCATCATGGAGAGGCGTGTTCCATGCCACGTAGTCTGGTCTACCAAGAACCCTCTCTCAACGTATGGACAAGAAATCCTCGACACTATTCTTGCCATGGACTCTGAGGCCATTATCTGGGATACAGACAAGAAGGGCCGACCAGATATGGTCAAGTTAGCATATCAAGCGTACAAAGAGAGCGGCGCTGAATGTGTGTGCATCATTTCCAACAGATCGACAACAGCGAAGGTGGTTTATCAGCTGGAGAGTCGCGGTATTCCGGCGTATGGTCCCATTTTGGATTCTTGAAATCTAGTGGGCAGGAAATTGGGAGCGTTCTTTGTGCATGAGCGAGGTCCCTGGGTTTGCTCACCAGCAAGTTGTTCCTTTGTCTATATAGGTGCAAATAATGAAAGTGATTGAAGGTTCAGATCATGAAATGTGGTATTAAAGTAGTTTTTTTCTGTGCTGTAGAATGCTTTATGGAGGCCCCGATAAAGGTTTTCGCGGAAGACTCCGCGTAGTATCAGACAGCCAGAAGGCGAGGACTACAAATAGCTGTCGCGCACTAATAAAATAGCCGTAAAAACAGTAAGGCTTTTGTACTTGCTCCTACTTGACGTAAACTTCGTCAAAAATCGGCCTATTGTACCTCATTCTTCTGTAGGAACACCATTCATTGTCGTGTCTTGGAACGAACAGCCATTCCGCACCGACTTCCCCAAAGAAGGACTGTACCGCATGTACCGGCCAATAAGACCTCTCGAAAACTTTCAAATAAAAATCAGCAGGTTTCTTGCCGCGATCTCGATTCTCCCTGCATTTTCTTGACCGTCCGAGGATATCGGCCCCGTCACCGCCGGCCCCAGTTGATCGGCGACCTATATCTCACAGCGGCCCCGCCGACTTTACCGTCTCCCTCCACGGCTGTCGGCCTCACCCTTGATATCTATAAATCCTTCCCAACGGCCCACAAAATAAACACGATTTCTTCAAAAATAACCTTACATTTTCTCGGGGTAATCATGAAGAAGACGATCGATTATTACGAAGTTGAACCGACAGTGAAGGAAGCGCTGGGGGAGTGCGTTCCAAGCCGACATGATTCACTTCGGTTTGCCAAGTCTTTGTTTCCTTGTTTGAATTGGTTGCCGAGATATAACTGGCGGTGGCTGTTGGGTGATAGTATTGCTGGGTTGACCGTTGGGTTGGTTGTTATTCCTCAAGCCATGGCGTATGCTCTTCTTGCTACGCTACCGCCAGACTTTGGGTTGTATACTTCTTTTGCTGGAGCAGCAACGTACTGGCTATTTGGAACATCGAAAGACATTGTTATTGGAGTACGTCAGCCACTCAACATCTTTATTTCTTGGCTAACATCGAGCTCCTAGACCACCGCCGTCGGTTCCCTTCTCGTCGGAGAAGTCATCTCCCATGTCCACGAATCACGACCAGATACCTACACAAGCGCCGAGATCGCCAAAACTTTATCATTCATGACGGGTATCATCCTCTTCGCAATGGGACTATTCCGTCTTGGATGGCTCGTCGAAGCCATTCCCTACATCCCAGTATCAGCCTTCATCACAGCAGCCAGCATCTCCATCATGTGCACTCAGCTTCCTGTGTTGTTAGGCATTCATGGTGTCAATACACGTGAAGAACCTTACAAAGTGTTCATATCGACTATGAAAAACTTGGGCGGCACCAAGTTGGACGCTGCTATTGGTATTACCTGCCTTGTACTGCTTGAGTTGGCGAAGTTTGTCTTTGCCAAGTTGGAAGCTCGTCAGCCTGCACGAAAGAAGGTGTGGTCAATCATGTCTTCCCTACGCCTCACATTCGCCATGATTCTGTATACGCTGGTGAGCTTTCTGGTCAACCGCAATTTGAAGGAAGATGAAAGCAAATTCCGAATCGTCGGGCATATTAACCAAGGCATGTCATTTGCCCAACGTACGTACTTCGTCCGCTAACTCATCACAGGCTTCGTCCACGCCGGCCCTCCTGATCTAAAGCCTGATCTCATTGGTGTTGTTCTCCCCCAAAGCCCTATCATCATTATAATTCTTATCGTCGAGCATATCGCCATCGCCAAAAGCTTTGGTAAGAAGCACGGGTACGAGGTTGCCCCATCGCAAGAGATCATGGCTCAAGGTACAGCAAACATCATCGGGCCATTCCTGGGCGGTTACTCATGCACGGGGTCTTTTGGTGCCTCAGCTGTACTGTCAAAGGCTGGTGTCAAGACGCCCATGGCTGGTCTCTTCAGCGCCTTCATGCTACTGCTTGCGCTTTACGCTCTTACGGGAGTCTTTTACTTCATTCCCAGAGCGGCGTTGGCCGGTCTGATCATTCATGCTGTTTCGAATCTCGTTGCTTCGCCGTCCACAGTGATGAAGTATTGGCGACTGTCGCCTTTCGAGTTCTTCATCTGGGTGGCTGGAGTTGTGATCGCTTTGTTCACTGGACTTGAAACGGGTATCTATGCCACCACTGGTCTCTCATTTCTTCTCCTACTTGTTCGCATTGCGCGCACCAGTGGCGAGTTTCTTGGCCGGGTCACTGTCCAGCAGATTGACCCAAGCGATGATGCGCAATCGTTATCCGCAAATGTGGGCGAGAAAGCACGATCGCGCGACATCTACTTGAGTCTTTCTCGTAAAGACGCGTCAAATAAAGACATTCCAGTTGAAAGCCCTCATCCAGGCATCTTGATCTACCATTTTCCAGAAGGTCTCAATTATCTCAACCAAGCGATGCATTTCAAGGCCTTGACAGATTACGCGTACACTCACACAAAACGGGCGACCGAGGAGCCGGAGGGCGACAAGTCGGAGGCTCTTTGGTGCGACAAACCCGTTGTGTACAAAGGAGACACAGAACTTCCCGTGTTACGAGCAATCGTGATCGACTGCTCAACAATTCATAATATTGACATCACCAGTGTTCAGGGCCTGGTTGATGTGAGAAATGCATTGGATCGATGGGCGAGCCCATATTCGATCGAATGGCATTTCGGCGGACTGCGAAATCGATGGGCGAGACGAGCTTTGACAGCTGTTGGGTTTGGTCAAAGCGCGACAGAAGATGGTCATTCAATTGGAAGCTGGATTTCAATTCTACCATTAGCCAGAACATTCGATGAAGCGCACGAAAATAGAAGACGACAGAACAGTACAGACGACGAAAGCATAATCGGTACGCAGACAAGCACAGAAATCGAATCGTTATCATCCGTTACACCAGCCGAAAAACAAGGTCTCAGACCAGTGTTCCCGACCGACAGGCCCTTCTTCCACGCCGATCTTGACGAAGCGGTGACAGCGGCGTTGGTTAATGCAAGGAGAAGCGAGTGCCGTTCCGGTACCGAGACGGAGACAGAAAATGACTGATTGTTTCCGACTCCCGGCGCAGAAGCCCCACTCCGTCCGTCCTCCCCGAGCCGATCCGGAGAATCAGGTGGATATCGGCGTCTTCAAACTCTAATTCTTTGTCGGGGACTAGATTAATGGTCAGATGATTTAGTAGAAAGTTTGAATTCCACTAGAGCGGAAATGAAGCGTGATTTTAGACAGCGATAGAGCGAATTAATAGAGCAAAGATTTTCAGCCTCTGCCGTGTGTCCCAAACTCTATCATCAAAAACTGCATCAAGGCATTTCATAGACTTTTTTGTGAATCATGGCAACAAGCTTGCTAACAGGTGCCATCTTCGGCACAGGCCTCACCCTCTCAGGCGTAGCAAACCCGCAGGTCATAAAGAATCAGTTCCGCCTCTCCGACTTTCACATGCTCGCCACATTCCTCACCGCATCCGCAACCAGCGCCGCAATCTTCACCCTCTATAACCTCAAAACCACCAAGATCCCCGCCCGATCATCAAGTTCACACGGATGGCTGGGCCCGTATGACGGTAACGTGGTTGGTGGTGCCATGCTAGGTCTGGGGATAAGCTTAACGGGTGCCTGTCCCGGGACGGTCCTCGTGCAGGCCACGGCCGGTATTGGCGCCAGTCGCTTGCTCGCATGTACGTCGCTTCTTGCGGGCGTTGTATGGGTGCGGTGTAAGCCTTTTCTTGTCAAGCCGCCGACGAGCCGTGCCGAGAATACATCGGTGATGGATGCTACCGGGTTGTCTGCGGGCAAGGTTCTCGTCGGGTATGAGATTACGATGCTTGCGATACTTACCGCAATATTGTATGTTGCCCCGAGAAGTGTGACGCTGCTGCATCCGGTTGTCGGCGGCCTTCTCATCGGTTTTGGACAGTTATCGTCCGTTATCTTGACCGAGAAGCCTGTTGGGGTCAGCGGTGCCTATGAGGAGTTTGGAAAGTTCTTCTGGGATATTATCGGTGGGAAGGGTATTAAATCAATCCCTGAGAACATTCTCTTTGCATGGGGATTAATTATGGGATCTTGGGCAACATTATCCAAATTTCCGGCCATCCGGGAGGTTATGGCACACAGTGAACAGGCGTCCCTGCCAATGGTTCTGGCTGGCGGAGCGCTCCTGACGTTTGGCGCTCGAATTGCTGGTGGATGCACAAGTGGTCATGGTATTAGTGGTATGGCGACTATGGGATTGAGTTCCTTTATCACTATCGCTTCGATGTTTGGTGCTGGATTGGTGGCTGGGCTGTTCTTTGCTTAGGTCTTGATGTTAGACTTGATCTTATTATACTTTAACTTGTTTCGCTGCACTTAAAATAGAGATTAGAAGGACCTAATAGAATAAAATTTCCTTATCTGATTCATCCCATGCACTCGAGACGGTGATAGAACTATCAGACCCCGAAGTTCTGATGGGCAATCGCCGACAAGTTTCGCTCTATATAAACCCCTTTTACAGCAGAATCATACTGGTCAACTAACGGGGGTCGGGACACTCGCTGGATTTTGTTTTCTACGATTTACAATAAAGCGTTATCCTGTACCGAAAAGCTTGGGATAGAAAGGAAGATGCAAGTTGCTGAAACTCGTTTGCAATTTGTTTTGGCTGGCTAAACTATGAATCTGGCTATCATTCCTCGAACATTAAAATTAAATGACCATTTCCAAGCTATTATACAATATGCATGTCTTGCATAGGGCATTGAGTTACAAGGCCATTCTACCACGACGAACCCGTCACTGGTAGATGAATCATCTTCAGCCCTGCCGGGTTCGGCGCAGGGAGTCGCCCACCTCTAATGTTGACCTGCAAAGAAGGATGGATCAATCGAGGTGCAGCAAGTGACTCATCGCGCTTTCGTCGCATCTCAATGAACTCATACTCACGCATTCCATCCTTGAGATGCTTGTTGTTCTCTCTGTGTTCCTTTACTGTCGCGAAAGGAACCGGGGCTGCTCGGCCAGCTGGTGGGTAATCATGTCCTACCCAGATCTTTGTATCTTCTGGTAGTGCAAGAAGCTTGCGGCCAGAGTTGAAGATGGCTTCAGCGCTGCCACCGGGGAAGTCTGCGCGGGCGGAGCCGATGTCAACGTGAAATATGGAATCGCCTACAAAGACGTTTCCTGAGGAGCAAGTTAGTAATCCATTTCAAAGCAGTCTTAGGTGAAAGGTTAAAGCAGACTTACTGCCAATATGATATCCCATGTGATCTGGCGTATGGCCAGGGAGATGAACAGCACGAGCGGTCAGAGTGCCAATGGTGAACTCGTCGTTGTCTTCCCACAGCTTATCGAAAACAGTATCATATTCTTTTGGGTCGATACAATATCGTTCTCCGAACAAGTTCTGAACCTGACGGATAAGCTTTCCAATGCCGATGAGTGGCTTTGAACCTTGACTCCTGGCCAGAGCTGATTGGAGATATGAGGCCGCAGTCAGATGATCGGCGTGAGCATGGGTCTCTAGAATCATTTGAATCTCAAGATCATTGTCTGTGACTGTTTTGAGGATGGCATCAGCCGATGCCGTCGACACGGCTGCTCTGACGGGATCATAGTCTAGGACAGGGTCGATGATGACAGCGCTCTTGCTGTTCGGGTCTGAGACAATGTACTGCCAGGTACCAGTGACTGGCTCGAACAGAGAGTGGACAGTTGGTTCTGCCATTATGGTCGTAGTGGTCGCAAATCTGGCGCGGCCGATGATGCGATTTTGGGTTGGATGTCGTGAGTGTAAAAGACAAGGTTGTCTCGATGCTAGACTCTTTTGGCAGCTGGCTCGGCTTCTTCTTTGAACTGAGATGTCTGCGGTAGTATAATAAGTCCGGCCTCTCGAATATTGAGACCCAGCTAGCGACGTGAAAGCTTTTGTTGGAACCTTTTCAAGGACAACTGCGCTTCTGCGAATAGTGGATGTAAGCGATGCCATTGTCGTAACTGACATACAGGAATAGTTATACAAGGGCTATGGTAGTATTGCGAAAGCCTTGCTGAGAAATGCTAATAATTTAGTGCCCGACGCGAATCGTCTGGAAACTTTGATCTGATATAACTGTCCCGTCCCGGGGACTTATTTGGCTTCCACTTTTGAACCCCGAAAGGTGGATCCCGACCTGACTCGGCGATTGAACTGGGACGTGTTTTGAGCATGTTGTCGCGGCAAAAAGATAGCGACAGCCTTCAGCGACATTTTGGAATATTCCTGATATCGTACGATCAAATTAGATGGAAATCATGAGAGCTGCCTGTCATGACGGTTCTGTTCATTGATGCTGTCACTTCGTCGGGCGGTCGGCGGTGTGTGGTCGGCCCCACTCAAAGCAGTCGCAACCGTAGGGTAGCGAGATGATCAGGACAGGACTGCTTCGGACGCAATATTGTCAGCTTGGTCATGGCAAATGGCGTGAGTTATCTGATTGCCAGTGCCTCATCGAAACTTGGTTCATTTCGACAGGACACGGGAGCATTGTGAAGTCTGAATACTCATGGCTTCGTGAAGAAAAACAGTGGCAATGGAGCAAGCCACTAAAAGAAGCAATCATGTCTGGCAAAATATCCTCTTGACTTACATTCCCTGCTCTTTTTATCGCATCATGTCTCGACATGATCTATTGTCTACCATTCCGACATTTCTTCCAACTGTTTAGTAATATCTCTACCATCATGTAGAATGGACACAACCAGACATTAAGTCAGTTGAGAATTATGGTTGCTTGCTACAAGGTACTTCTTAGCAGACGCTAGCAGAGGGCTTAACCCACAGGCGTGTTACTCGATCAGTCTTTATCTTATCTTATCTTATCTTAGCTCGATAAGAATCACGGGGTTTATAGATCACATCTGAGGCTTATGGGTTTCAATGCAAAAGCGGAGGGCAAGTCGGTATTATACCAGCAACCCCAAGAAAAAACCTAGGGACTGCTGATTAAGCTGCACAATTTTGCAGAGCCTGACGGACTAAATGAGTCAGTGGTACAGCCCGTCAGGCTCGTACCCACAGAGAGGTCCATTGTAATTCACTTGGTTATTTCAAGTGAGATCAGAAAATCAGGATGACTGCAGGTAAAGATAGATGTTTCTATTGTTGGACACGTATGAGTAGAAGTCAATTCCTTAAAGAACAATGGCGGGGTGATCCATGTAGCATGCGGCGCACTGCTCAGTCTTCCAGACATAAATTAAATTCTTGCAGCCGGGACATGTCGGACATTGGCATATCTCGCTATGAGGGCACTGATCGGGCTGGAGACCAATGTTGACGGGAGAGGGAGAGGGTATGTAGGAAGAATTATCCTCAGAGGGCGAAGAAGGTGCCGAAGAGGCGATAGTGGAGACAACAGAAGGATGCATGTTTGTTTAAGCTATTCGGTAATCACTATTGTTTGTATGAAGTTTTTGATAGACGTGAGAGTATTGATGTTTTGAGTAAAGCGGCAGGAGAAGTTGAGGTAATGTAAGTTTTGAGTTTCTCCAGTTTGTTGAATGGTGCATGGGTTTTATACACAAAAGAGAAAAGATATTCACGGCGGCAGGGGAATAACATTTCACGATCTCATGAAGCACTTTATCGACGCTTCAGCTACGATTCGCTAACAAAGTTCGATTCTGGGTAACTGTGCATGGAGGTGGTGCCCTGTACAGTATTCACACTCTCCTTTGATATTGGAAAGATGTGATGCTGGTTTTGTTTCTTTATCCCTAATTTCGTTACCTGCTTTCAAGCCTTGCTAAGTTCTATGTAGTGATTATAAGCTCACAGCCACAGGTCTCAACTGAAAATAACACATCTAGCTCACAATTTAGACATTATACCACAATGCCTGATCAATTGCTAGCTTTCAAGCCCTGAATAAGATGTCAGCAAGACCTAAGGTACCAAAAGTCGCAATTCAGACTCGAAGCGTGAGGCGAACAACTCCAAGCCAGAGTTGACTGAAACACAAAGCAAATCTCTTAGATATACCAGAAACGTAAGGTTCAGAAATCTCACGAAGGTTGAAGTTCGAATTTCAGCTGCGCCACACACATTGGTGCTGAAACAAGATAGCTTCATTCTATATCGTGTCGTATGGACCTCAAGGACGTAATCAAAATATAGTAAGGTATTCCAGTGTACGGCACCTATTATCATATCACATAAAAAGTTTTTGGTAAAAGAATAAAGCCAAGGAACCTGTTCAATATGTTCTTCTTATGATTTGTTATTCTCTGTACTAGCCAGCTAGCAATCCATCTCACTCCATCCTAACCTCTCCGTAGCAAAGCACACAAAAGAGCAATACAAACCCAAAGCATGTAAAGCGAAGCACATCAAATCAGAACACAACCTAGATCAGCAAATAGCACCTACATGCATCACTCGCATCAACAAAGAACAAACCCCAAACAAAGGAACCATCTCAGATCCGGTGAGAATAGGTGTATAGCATGAACTTCGCGCGAGGGGAAAACCAAAGGCATAAATGAAACCTGTGCACATCAGAAAAAGCCACTTAGGCGGGGCAGTTCATGTTGCAGTTAGCGCACTACATGGTGCTCCAGTTAGAAATCTCGTTCTTGCAACCGCTGCAGCCGGTGCATTCGCATCGAGTGCTATGGGGGCACTGAATACGCTGGGGACCAAACTCGGCGGAGATGAGAGAAGGGAAGTAGCCGTGAGTAGCCTCGGTGGGTGGAGAAGGAGCCGAAGTCTCAAGGGTGAAAACAATGGAAGGATACATGTTGATGGTGATTGGTGTTGATTGTTGTGTGTGTGTGTGGAGTTGCTGGTAGCTGTGATACTATTGATGTTCTGCTGTGAATTGGTAGTAGAAGTTGTTGTGATGTGAGTGATGATTCTCTCCAGATTGCAGGTAATCTGTCCAAAGAAATACGACTACTCTGTCACGATCCCATGGATCACTTGTTTATGGCGGTGTTCGGCCATGGCTTACCGACGCAGCGGCTGCTGTTAGCCCAGTTCATTGTCTACTGCGCACGATAGAGGTGTTCTGTCTTATGTTCATATTTTCTTTTGATATTAATGAGCTATCTTACTTGCTTTGTTTCCAGCCAGTGATTCCATTTCCTTTGTTTACGCTCTGAACAAGACCTTTGACTAAGGCCTAAGCACTGAACCATGACTCTTTGAACGGTTTCGTTAGACGAACAACTCCAAATCAGAGCTGACTGACAGAATTCAGGCTATTTGAATCGATTGGGAGAATGGAAATCCCTTTCTCGCGTATATTGACTCTAATGTCTCGTTTAATATTTGAGATTCTCTCAGCGCTTTTCACTTTAACGTTAGATAGATATGTCAATATTCATCCAATAATACGCTTACTCGCGTTAGTACAAATACTCTTGAGCTCCTTTGCCCCGTTGGCCGTTATTAGGCTGCACATTTGCCAGAATAAGTTCGAACATGTCCTCGCAATCTTTTGGGGATCGTTTCTTATACGTGGGACGCGTTATGTTCTACTTGTTCATATTGCACAATACTTGAGACCTAATTATGCCACATCAAATGTCCTACGTAGAAATGGGGATGACCTCATGCTGTATAGAGCTTACTGGTGCTGACACTAAGCTACCTTTCCTTTTCCGCACAATCACAACTCGTCGAAATGCATGGCATATCAAGATGGTTGGAATGTATGGCGGTCTACGGGTTTAACATCACACAACATGTCACATACAAGAGAACGGAGCTGATGAATATGTTTTGTAAGTTTTTCTGTTTTTCTTCTGATCCATTAGCTGCATTCTAAACTCTGCTAGAAAAAGCACACCAAGGAATAAAACCAGCACAGACTATGCGAAGCAAAGTACTCCTAAAGATAAAATATCACAACCCAGATCAGCAAATATCGCCTGCATGCATCATCAATAAACTCGCATTAACAAAAAAGAAACAAAAAAACAAACAACCTCATTTTAAGTCCCGAAAGAATGTCTAGACGGGACAGTTGCAGTAGCAATCGTAGCACTGAAGACTGCTGATGCAGTAGATCTTCCCATCGCAGCCTCCACAGCCCGCGCATTGGCAGCGAATACCATTTCCGCACTCATGGGCGTGAGGGTCTTGACCAAGAGGGTTGAGAAAGTGCTCCTGCTTGTCCTCAGAGGGCGAAGCAGGGTCGGAGGCAGGAGTGGAAAAGGGAGGAGACGGATCCATAGTGGCGATATGAGATGGATTAGTACTTGCGAGAAGTTGATGTTAATATGATCTGCGTTGGTAGCTCTTGATATGACCAGGAGCTGGATACTTGCCCATAAGTTGGTAAAGTGAGATAGCACTTGGGATGAAAGAGTTATCGATGAGGTTGATGACGCTGCCAAGAATGGGGAGAGGTAAGGGGGTTTTATACCTGGGAACAATACGTGAAGAGGCTCAGTTTGCTTGTTCATCGTGTCCACCTTGTATGCCTTGTCGCTCTTTCATCTGTGACGATTGAGTTTTTCATCACTGAAGAGGTTCAAGAAATCCTTTGTTTGATTCACCTTTTACACTGGCAAAGTGATGCGCGCCTGAACAAAGAACAATTGGTCGTAAATGACCGCATGGGCCTGTTTCCCTTTTGTTTCGTCACTGACAGGTCTCATAGGAAACATCTGTTACCTAGATTCGTCTTCATCTGGAGAGACTGACTCTGCATCTTCACAGCTTGCTGCCCTTATCGATATGCATTTACTGGTGAAACGCGAAATTGATGACATAAACGCTGAAGATTTGCGAAGTAAACGATTTACGTACCCATTTTTTGAGGCACGCGACCTAGCTCACAAGTACGAAAACAGTTAACACGTAGTCCTTGTGAAAGCCCAGTATGCATAAGTAGTACTAAGCATACATATGTATCGGTGTGGAAAGAAACTCTGGTGTAACAATACGACTGGACTATTGATATGCCTATTGAAAGTAGTTCCTCTGCTCTCAGCTCTTGGCCAATGAGGGGGCACCCATAGGCATCTCACATTCGTAGTGGATGTGACAGCAGCTTCAGTTGCACTTGTGCCGCCAATCGGATTCAGCGCTATAAGACCCCTGGAACCTCCTTAGACACAAAGGGTAGTGATTTATCTTAGGTCAGCGAGCCACGTTCGCGCCACAAGGGTTAGTTCATGGGCCCAGAACGGCATTTAATCATGGGGACGGGCCGAGCCACTGAGAAATCGCCAATTAATACTGTTATTGGGAGTGATTCAAGTGGTCGGCGGGGATGTTCAGCTCAGCCGTCGCCAGCCTGGTCTTAGCGGCTAGGGTCTGGCCAGGTCTCTATCAAAAGCCATCACTGTAGGGGTTTTGCACATAAGAACCAGGCTTTCGCACAAGAGAGCGTGCTCTTTCTCTGATTATCTGTTTTTTCAGCCTCTGCTTTTGTGAATCAGAAATATGGCTTTCCGAATTTTAGCGGGTATTACTCGAGGCCAGCTCTTGGCTGGAGGCGCTGCTCTCGGAGGAACAGGCCTTGTAGCATCACTGATTGAGAAAGACAGTCAAAAACTGCAGGCTACTGAAGCACAAGTCCAGTTCCATACCTCCTCCATTCACCCAACACCTGTTGGCTTCAGTCCTTGGCAGATCCGCAACGATTATCCCACTTCAGACATTCTCAAGGGCCGCTTTAAGGAACAGAAGGATGGTTCCCTTCCCCATGCTCCCTCACCACTAATCCCTGCCCCCGGATTCGGCGATGACTTTGAGGGCAAGAATGCGCCATGGCTCAAGGTCGACTATGAAAAAGACCCTGAACTGTTTGCCAAGATCATCAGGGAATATTGCTTCGATGGCAATGTCGACACGGAGTTCCGACTCAATGAGAACAAGATCCGAGATTGGTATCATGCGCCTTGGATGCATTATCGGGACCCAAACTCGAGCTGTACCGAGCGCGAACCCATCAATGGCTTCACCTTCGAGAGAGCGACACCTGCCAAAGAGTTTGCTGCGACGCAAAAAGAGACCTTGCAAAATTGGGCAGTTGGATTCTACAACGCTACTGGTATGTCCAAGTATCCTATAATCTGTCTTCGTCTAACATTTCTCCAGGTGCTACTGTCTTTGGCGATATGTGGAAGGACCCCGATAACCCAGATTTCTCTCAGAACAAGGAGTTTCCTGTTGGAACATGTGTTTTCAAGGTAACAAATAACTTTTCACAGGAAGAACATCATAACTGACAATGACAAGATCTTGCTGAACAACTCGACGCCTGAGCAGATGCCCATTCAAGATGGGGCCCCAACAATGCATGCAGTGAGCTGTGCTGACCATCGTGCCGAAACAGTGATCTCTAACAAGCGATACAGGTCATTTCCAAGTCAACGAAGAATGGAAAAGATCGAAATGACTTCGCTTCACCACTTCGTCTGATCCAGGTCGACTTTGCTGTCGTCGACAAACGCTCACCAATTGGATGGGTCTTTGGCACTTTCATGTACAACAAAGACGAACCAGGAAAAGGCGTGAGTAACTCCCAGCAATTAAGAGGAAATTCACTCATGCTAACCTCGTTGTGAAATACTCAGCCTTGGGACAAACTCACTCTTGTCGGTCTCCAGTGGGGCAATGACCATTGGTTAACGAACAAGGTCTATGAGAAGACCAAGGCCGAGGGCCGCGTGGCTAAGCTGCGAGAATGTTGGATTAACCCCGTAGCAGAGAAGGTTCGAATTCGAGAGGGCGGCACACGACCTTCATGGGGATGGAACGGTCGTATGAATGGTCCAGCCGACAACTTCATCTCGGCATGCGCCTCTTGTCATTCAACATCGACATCTCATCCCATGTATAATGGCAAGGTCATCAATGGCGTAAAGCAAACTTACGGCATGGTACCGCCACTTACCATGGCGACTTCTCCCCAGCCAAAGACAGGCTACACCTTCAGTGATGTGATGATTTACTTCCGAAACGTTATGGGTGGTGTACCATTTGACGAGGGAGTCAACCCCAAGAATCCGGATGAGTATGATCCTAGCTACAAGAGCAAAGTCAAGAGCGCCGACTACTCTCTTCAATTGCAAGTTGGCTGGGCGAACTACAAGAAGTGGAAGGAGGATCACGAGACCTTGGTGCAGAGTGTCTTCCGCAAGACGAGATATGTTGTCGGTTCGGAGTTGGCTGGTGCTTCCGATCTGTCACAGAGAGACCAGGGTCGACAGGAACCGAGGGACGATGGTCCGGTCGAGTGAGCATTGCGACGGAGTGAGGAGGATTAACAGCATTGAATGGACATGAACTGGAGAGAAGACATAGTATAGTAAACCATAATAGCAACTGGATGCATCGAAGACTATGAAATGCAATTAAACTGACCAATGTGACAATGATTGTATGTTGTCCCTCATTTTGCTGTTGATTTGTACATCATTCTCCAGTCTAGTCATCAGCAAAAGTGCGAAGGAAGATTCTCATGAATTGACCCTATACAATTTTGTGCTTATGCACTTCCAAATCGGTGATGGTTGTTTCACTTGTTACGACCACCAGCATCGCTCAGTTAGGAAATGGGACGCCAACGGAATTCCGAGAACACCACCTTCTATGCTCATCCTATAATGTCTAGTGGAGGTAATGAACATAAGGACCTCGACCCTAAGCAACAAAAAAACTCAGATAAACTCATAATAATCTTAAAGGAGTTTTTGATGAGTTTATTTGGTCATCCTACTTTAAGGTCCGAAGTTTTCTTACTCTCGGAGGAGTGTTACAAGGGCTAAAATGAATCACCCAGCACCTCAGAGCTCAAAGTTGATACAATACGATTATTCTGCCATCTGACGGCATGAAGAAGGCTTAGAGCTTACTCGATAAGGCACGAAGTGTCACCGGCTGATTCAGCGCAATAGCCAGAATAGGAAGGCCACAGGTCAGCTTCCAGAATGGTATCTTACTTCATCGCTGTTTCTCTGTTTGATGCTGCTATGGGATTGAGCCAGATATATAAAGCACGGTCATGTCGATATCCTGAACCACCCCGACCCATTTGCACTATTCTCCTCTTTGATCTCCCTTGCTTCTGATCGTCACCATGTCAACCGTTATTCGTGAAGAAATGTATGGCACCTATGCTGCAGAATCAGTCGATGAGTTCTTGAATCAGAATCCCTCAGTGCAAGTCATCATATTGCAATGGGTTGATATTTGTGGAATCTTGAGGACGAGATTGCTCCCTGCTTCACGATTAAAGAAGCTTGTGAGATCTCGTGGCCACCTTGATTGTGCTCCGTTGGATACACTCGTACCTACTACAGCTGAATTCGTCCCCGAAATGTTCGCATTTTTCAGCGGTAAGGGCAAGATATACCCTGATGTTTCCTCACTCCGAATTGCGAAGCATGATATATCGGGCTTCGGCAATGCAGCTCATTGCTTTGGCGCCGTAGAGTTTCAGAATACTGATGCCCGGCTCCACTTGATGGATATCGTTAAAACGGCTGAAAAATCTCACGGGTTGAAGTTCCTTGTTGGTATCGAGCTGGAATTCTGTCTTCTCGTTCCAGGAACCCTTGAAGTAGCTGAACCTGCAAAGCCGGGAGTGGCCGGTACTTCTGGCACTCTCCGTTCCAAGGTTTGGCCTATCCTAAACGAAGTTGTTGTTGCCCTTGGCGAAGCCGGTATTGAAGTTGAGCAGGTGATAAAATAGTACGGCACATCGGCCTACGAGGCTGCCCTCCCTCCTCTTCCTCCCGTAGAAGCTGTGGATACCTACTACTACGCCAAAGAGCTCATTCGAAACGTGGCGCACAAGTATGGAATACTTGCCACTTTCTATACGACACCATACGATGGAGAACAGGGTCAGAAGAGCGGGCAGCATATTCACATTTCTGCAACTCCGACCGAGAAGAACAAAGACTGGAAGCCAGATAACGCCATGGCGGGTATTTTGAGCCATATCCCGGCACTCATGGCACTAGGAATGTCCCAAATTGACTCTTATGAGAGAGTCAATGTCGGCAGAATGTGTGCCGGCGGCCTTGTCGGCTGGGGTGACAATAATCGGGACATGCCTGTTAGAAGAGTCACCAAGAATCACTGGGAGATCCGTGTCAATGACGCCACGTCGAACTCGTATGCCATGCTCGCTGGGATCATAGGGGCCGCACTCGACTCTAAGCCCCTCACCATTGGAAATGCAGCTAGTAAGTCTACATAAGCTGAGATTGATTGATATTTGCTAATTCATTTAGAATTCACATTGATGTATTCCGATGAAGAGAGAGAGGCTTTGGGTCTGACGAAGCTGCTCCCAGCGTCCCTTGAGACTGCACTGAAGGAGCTGGAAGATGACGAGGCTTGGGCAGATGGAGTTCTCGGTCACGGTATATCGACTGGTTCATTGTACTGAAGAGGGCAGAGATGAAAACTCTTTCAAAGATGGAGACTAAGGAAAGAAGGTTACATATGCTTAGCTTCTTCTAGACATGGTACCATAGCGAAGACGGCAGCCTCTATCTATTAAGGCAACAGAAGAATACGCCGGTCACATGTACGTTAGGATTCTCATACTATCTATATTACTTTATAAATAAAATATTAAATAGGTTGAATTGTTAAAGCGTTATCTTAGCTCTGTCTGCACATAATCTTCCCAAGGTTGCCATAATTCTTTCTACATTAATAGAGGTATTTTAATCATCCTGAGTTGTACAAAAGACGGCTTCATTATTCTGTTACCCTGGGGGTATACTATATTATGCCCCCAAAGTTGCAATAATGTGCCCAGCCGGCTCTGATGACTCATGTATGACTGCCTGAATTGAAGTGGCATTGGCCAGCTGCGGATGTGACTGGTCATTTCTTTCATGTTGGTTCCCTCGGGCTATGATCAAACCAAATGTTCCTGATGGCGTTAGGTGGGTAGTTAATATATCGAAACATACTGCACCAAGCAAGACAAAGAAAATAAGGGGCGATGATGGCAACGAATCTGAACATTTACGGAGATAAGATAAATCCGTGCGCCCAGCCTCAAGCCACATGCTGATCACCCAAGTCTCGTCTGACATACAGCAACAGGGCTGACGAGCCTGATCGAGGAACTCCGGGATTAATAGCAAAATCCGGGATTGCGGGGGTATAACCACACCGCTGACCTGACCACAGAAGGACCTCAAGGGACACGATCATAATTCTTTGTTTTCGAGGCTGACCTCAAGCACATGAAACTTTTGATTCCCTACAGCCCAAGGAAACTCCACTTCCCGGTGCCTCTCTTTCCCCCCGTGAATTCCTTATCTAGCACCAACATGTCTACTCCGAGCCTAACGAATGCCCAGCAAGTCAGAGACTTTGTCCCGACAAAGCATGACAGACCATATGACGCCATTGACCTGAAGAATGCAGAACTGCCAGAGGGTTTTGTTGTATGCATAATCGGCGCTGGAGGAGCTGCCGGCTCCGGGCTGGCAAGGTCTTTCGCCCAGGCTGGCGCCTCGGGCTTGATTCTCGCTGCGCGAACGCAAAAGACACTGGATGAAACAGCCAAGGAGGTTGGTGATATCAATGCATCGGTCAAGGTTGCTTCTGTTGCATGTGACATTACTTCCAATGAGAGCGTGGCCGACATTGCTTCAACTGTCAAGAGCCAGTTCAACGGGAGACTAGACGCCGTATTCGTCAACTGTGGGTTCTCAGGTCCTCTCTCAAAGGCTACAGTTCTTGAAGAAGACTTTGAGGACGTGCAAAAGGCCTTCGCCACACACTGCTTGGGTACATGGCTTGTCGCACATCATCTTTTACCCTTCCTTTTGGAGAGCAAAGGCAGTTTCATTGTCATCAGTTCCATCTCAGCTCAAGGTCTCATCGGATTCGGTACAACATCTCACTATTGTACCAGCAAGCTTGCCCAAGCTCGTATGGTCGAGATGCTACATGCACAATATGCCGACAAGGGCATTTTTGTTGCTAGTGTACACCCCGGTGGAATGCAGAGCGAGTTCTCGAGGGCAGCATCGAAGGATATTCAGCACCGTGAGTTATCTCTAGAATTTGAGCCATGTCAAAAAGCTTACTATGTACAGTCCTGAGCGATAGCCCAGATCTCGTTGGAGCTTTTTCTGTGTGGTTGCTAAATGTTGAAGACATGGAAAAGCGACATGCGGCGTTGAACGGGCGATGGTTATCTTGCAAATGGGATGTTAGCGAGTTGAAGGCGAAGTTCGATAGCATTCAGCAGCAGGATCTTCTAAGGTTCCGGATGGTTATTGAATGACCCTATATAGAGTGTTTATCTTTATCTAGTGACTACGTCTTAGGCATGAATGGAAACAATACATGACTTCAAAGGCGGGCTAGGTGACTAAGGGAACAACCAAATCGACTTCATGACCCCAGCTGGCTGGCTCTTCGACTGAGTACTCTGTCCACCAGCATCAATACTCGGCCAGCTCTACCGGTACTATCGCGGCTTCAGATTTGTATGATAGGAAATCATTGTGAAAGTGTGGGTTGACAGTTTTCTACAAGACTTTTCAAGAGTACGCTAGCTTTTCCATGGTTCAGTAAGCCAGGGTGTAGGTATTGCACAAAGAAGCTTCTCTATACTATCGAGATACCTAATCTTCTGCCTCCGCTGACTCCTCCCAGGATTCGTCATCAGAATCAGCGTCATCCGATCCTGATCTTAAGACATGGCAAATACACTTCTGGTTTAACACAATGGGCTGCGCTATTGGTATGTCCACCTTGTAGGAGGAGACTACTCACATTGCTCTTTGACATTTATCGACGACAAACTCCTCGCCATTAGCGGAGTAGCCAAAGCTCTTGACAATATTTATCCTTTGGGTTATATGGCCGGGCATTGGTGCGAAGACGATGATGAGCTCGTCAAAAGCCTTTGCTGGGAGCGTGGTGGTCCGGGCAAGAAGTCAACCAAGTATCGCGCACCATCTTGGTCATGGGCCAGTCAAGACTCAGCAACCGATTATGGCCATTTCAGCATAGCAGGAACCGGAGGTGAGAAGATTGTCGCAGAACCCGTGGCCATGGAAGGTCCAAGCCCAGATGGAACTCCGTTCGGTCGATATGATAATGGTTATCTTCAGATCAAAGTCAAGGTCGGACACGGAACATTGTACCCAAACTGCGGCTATGACTTCAGTAACTACGAACAAACTGGGGCTGGCGGCTACAATGTTGATCCTCTGAAAGAGAGGTGCGCTTTTCTGCTGCTTGACGGGGGAGAAACTTCTGATCTTGTGTGGCTGGACGAAAACTGGACAACTCATGAGCCTGTTACAGAGCCCATCGATGTTCAAGCCGTCATGCTTTCGGAGATCGGATCTGAAGGAGAAGAAGCGCCGCGTCCTGGAGCTTGCTTGATTTGTACTGTGGACGAGAAGTACTCCTTGACAAGAATTGGGTTTACAGAGTCTCTGAAGTATTGCAAGGAAGGGCAGGGTAGGAATTCTCCTCCGGTTTCTGGGCCTCGCCTTTGTGACAAGAAAGCCATTAATTTAATCTTAATTTAACTGCTCATGCAACGGTGCAGCTTGTATTGGGCGTGGAACTCGTGGTGAGGTCTGAGATGTAAGTCGGTAGGTTCGACAGCTCGCGCATAATGAAGAAACAAGTCAAAAGAGGAATCAATTGCATAAAACTTGAACGGGATCACCTTTCATGAGTTCAGAAATTGCAATATTCTGTGATATAGTATGAACACTTAGTTGCGTAAGGCTTCTGCCATGTAATAAGTTCTCGCTTGTAAAGACTCCGTTGATTCGGCCGAGTGGCGGTCCTTTAATCTTGGCGCGCTGTGAACCATTCCTTCATTCCCGTTTCGAACATAAATCTGATCCCTATTCGTCCGTGTTGTATTCATTCGGCCGACGCAGGGGATTTGCCAGGATTACCGGCTATTTAGAAGTACTAAGTCCGACGGGCCAAGTAATTGAGGTCATCCGCTACGGATTTCCGTATAGCTGGCTTGCATTGAGTGCACTGGGAGAACTTAACCGGCTGACTACATATATGTTCCTCAAATATTCCCTTCGCCTCACGTAGACTTATTACTCCTTTCTGACCCGCATCACTTCCGTCGCCATGTCTGCGCGTGCGCCACCTGTATCAACATTGACTCCAACGGCAAGAGCATACATCGATGTGTTCAGAACACTAGACACAGAAGCCCTGTCCAGTATCATCAGCGACGAGTATAGTCACCAATTTGCTCCAGCCTCGGCTAAACTTCCCGGGCCGATGGATCGCCACGGTTTGATTGCTCGCCTAAAGGATGTCCGAGAAGTCATGTCTTCATTCACTGTCACCATCAAGCATACGTGGCCCAGTCCGTCCCTACGACAGGTTCTCGTATGGGCAGGCTCTGAGACCAACTTTCATAGGCACCTGAGAGACAGCGATGATGATGAAGAGTGGACGAAGCGGGGAGAGTACATGTTTCTGATGACCATGGATGAGAGTGGGGAAAGGTTTATGGATGTACTCGAGTTTGTGGATAGTAATGCAACAGAGGAGATCGTTGCTATGGTGGCCAGAGCATTGGAGAAGAAGCCATTGGGTAATGATTGATGTAGGCAATACGCCATGATACTTTGTGCAACATAGATGTTATCTAAATATTGGGTATATATTTTTGCCTAGCAATGATATTTGACTGTGAAATCCAGATCTATGTAAAAAGAAAGTTCTAGTAAATCCAGTTATACGCTCTGCTCATTCGTCAAAGCCAATTCGTCCTTGGCTTTCAGCTTTTGTCGCTCACCACGTCCCATCTGATACAGTCGAGATGCTCCGTAGAGTTGGGTCGTAATCCATAGTGAGAACACCAATGGGGTAATGATACGCCACTCGAGACCCCAGCGGTGCCACGACCGATTGAGAAGATATATCGTAACGACGACTTCGGTTATAGCTCCTGTGACTTGCCAGACACAGCACGTATAGGCCATGCGGGAGAGCAATAGAGTGTTGTGGCGCTTGATTCGCCAGATAATCATCATAAGGAAGATTGGGAGCTCGACGATGACATCAAATGTACCTGAAGAAAGACATTGTCAGCATATTTCGACTCGCGAGATCGCAGAGGCTTGATTAACTAACCCCAGACCATGCACATGTAGAACTCCAGTGTAGCTTCGCGATGCTTATTGTGATCAGCGAAAAGACTCAACGCTGTCTGTGTGATGACAAGCAGCCCGGTATGGTGCGCGATGCTGAGTGGGCTCGCAAACTTGGTGCGAAAGCAGATCTCGAAGATATAATATGAACTGTAAACTTCTGAAAGAACAAGCAGACTGTCGCCGATCGTGACAGAGCTGCCTTTGGTGAATGGTGTAGAGAATTTGGCATCGCCGATGAGGAAGTACATTATTGGATAGCATCCGCTGCAAAGAACGCAGAAAAGAACAATGCTGCCGACGTGGAAGTAGACGAAAGAACGCCGTCGCCTTTCATCTTTTGTTCGTTCGAAAGTTTGGCAAATGTCTTTGTAGATAGTTGGTAGGATCCATCGCTCGAGGCAGTTGGTAAGGAGAACAATGCAGATGATGCTGGTAGCAAGTATTAAGGAGCCGTATGGTAGAAGATGTGAAAGGGGGTTGTTTTCGATAATTTGGATCTTTGGTACGAATACCCGATGGGCATGATGGGCTGAATCAGACATTATAGCGAGTGGAGAATACAAACGAAAACAATTAATCAAGCAAAAAGTGTACAGGAGAAATGAATTGTCAAACTGCGGAGAAGAGGCCATGATTCTGTATTTATCGTCGCATCATTTGTGCCTCACTGACGCAAAGTTGCCTACTAAAAAGGAGAGTTGCCCACGCGGCTCAAACCGATGAACGGAGTAAGCAAGAACCCAATACGAGGAAGCCAGCGCTTCTCAAGCGAGGCAGAGCAGTAAATATTCAACACCCTGGGATTGGTTCTATCGTAGACGCCTCCATACGAAAATTGCCGAAATTCTTCTAGTCGCGGGTCTAGAAGCGCGTCTAGTCTCGTCAGTGGTCAACTCGTAAGATTCGGTCCGGGGTAGCTGAGGCGGAGTAGGATAGATTGCTCCACTTGGGCAAGCCGTGTTTCCGTGGGCAGATTACGCGGCTGCGGTTCCTCGGCAAGATGCGAGAGTTAATTTGGTGTCTTGTTGTGTATGCGTACATAATGGCGAGAAGGGGGGTCTGTGCTTGAAATCTTGACACCTCGTGAGAAAGGGTCTTGTTCGGGATTGACAAGCCGATCAGGGGATGGTTTTGGGCCAGGGCGTTTTTGAGTTTGTGTCAGAGGGGCTTTGCACATGTATTGAGGGGGATAACACGGCAGCATGTAAATGAAGGATGTTATATTTGGATACAGAAATCTGACATGAACAGCACTCCAGCTTTGACTCTCGTATACTGACATTCCTGACTTTATCTCTTTCTTCGGGAACTTCAGAATTGGGAATGGGTTCAAGTTTCATGCTCATAGTCTCAGCCAGCAGTACGCTTCAACCAATCTTTGGGCTTCAAAAAGTTTAGTACACACAGCTAAAATAGCCTACAAGTCTTGGCTCTGAGCTTCTCTAAAAGCCAAGTCCAACATAATTGGGTCATCTGGGCTACCCCTAGATTATTGCATGCATGTTGAACCCTGCATGTGTTTTGACCAGATGACGTGGCTTGATCTTCGCGAGAATCAGCGTGAAAGGGGTCTAGCTTCAGAACTGGTAGGCTGTGCCGTAGAGACGGCCCCACTTTCGGCGCTCGACTTCCGATCAACAGCGCAGTTGCGGCATCACGGCATCGTTATAACCGGAATCTTCCTCTTTAAACTTTCCACAGTCAGTGCTTTCATTAGGATCTGCCTTGCATGAATGAGTCGGGGGGTTTCTCAAATACCCACTTATACCCGATTAGGGGGAGGCAAGAAAACTCAGGACTTTTATCCTAAGCGACAAAAAGACTTGGGCAGGTTTAGTATTACTTATGGCCTTGAGACTAGTTACTTATTTTTGATACCTTAGTTTGAAGTCAAAGGTTTTCTTGCTCCCTAAGACCGATGTCTGTTGATTTGAACCTTAGTCTCGCATGCTTGCAGTAAAAGCTGCGAAACAACCAAAAGACGCGGTGGTGAGATCACGTATACAATTTTGTTATGACCCAGCATGAATTTCTTGGCTGGGCTTCTATGAGTTTGTGATGTTTGGGATGTCAATGAACACCAGCAGTAGATCGAGTGAGTGCCGACTTTGGTGCCTGAGGTTATAGGACTAGCGCTATGGGATCGACAGCTCAAACTAAAGGATCAATCAAGTTTTGCTCTCATCGCCAGTCTCAGCTCTCAGATCGACGAAAAGCCGCCTTGAATACAATTGAATGATTGTTCTATATATTCAATCACTCTCAAACAACCAACTCTGCGATGAACAACTCCCCGCAACGAACTCCGAATATTCCGAGATACCCGAACGCACCGAGAAATGAAGCTACAGCAACTCAACCGCCAGATTTAAAGAGCATACTGCGCGTGAGGCAACTTGCACGTATCCGAAAAGCATGTTTGCCTTGTCGGGAGAGAAAAGTGCGCTGTAATCATCAGCAGCCCTGCCAAACATGCGTCAAGCGTGGCCATTCAGATCTCTGCTTCTACGACCAACCTCGGGCGTCAGCAAGTCCAACTCCGCAGCCTCACCAACCAGAATCTCAGACCGTGACGGACTTGGATCACCAAAACAACAATGTATTACAACCCGAGCGTCCTGTCAGCCGCAATGACGATGTATCCAACCCAAGTCCATCATTGCTAGGCGATAACTCCATTATCTCGGTAGCAAGGCCAGATATCACCCAACCTCATTCAAACAATGAGCGTCGCGCCGCGTTTGAAACAGGAATTCTTCCTCTTCTGGGTATGGATGGCGCTTCCGATGGTGGACGTGGCACCCCGGCAGGACGCTCAGAAACAACGCTCGCTGTTGATCAAGACATGATTTCTCTATTTGGCTTCTATCGAGATCGAGTTCACTCTTTTCAGTTCGTTGTCGACGATCTCGCTGAAATCGAGAAGCTCATATGCTCTCTCTTAAATCGCGAGTTCCAGGCACAGCAGGTAGACAACCATAGCCTTTGCCTTCTTCATGCTATAATGGCGGCTGGGGCGCAGTTCTCTGATTTACCCACTTCTACGCGACTGTCCAAATTCAGTCAAAACTGTAAGTATTGGCTGTCTTCTTCCAGTCGCTTACAAGCAACTCACCAATCTTAGTGCATTCCGCTCTCAAGTATTTGGGGTCTTTTGACCTGTTGTGGAATCCTTCCAAGAGGCTAATCCAAGCATTGCTTATTCTTGGTCATGTTTTACAAAATGACATGAATCCCGGTGCAGCTTGGATCCTCGGCGGCACCACGGTTCGAGTCGCGCTATCTGTTGGCCTCCATCAGCCTATGAATCAGCGTACTCTCCTTCTCTCGCCTGCAGAAGCTCAACATTTAAGGTGAGTCCCTGAGCAATTTTTCTTTCGTTTTCCCGACTACTGACATATCCCTTGGTACACAGGCTCGCGATTGTTTGGCAAGATGCCCTTCTCTCGTTAGCATTTGATAGACCCCCAGCTTCTCATGAAATGGACCTAGAGTCAGACCTTCCACCTCTGGTATCGTTAGATCCCTCTAGCCAGCCTCTTCATTACCGACAGGCCATGAACTGGCTATGTCATCTGAGCTTTAGACATCTACCAAGACTTCCCCAGACAGAGCCAGTCAGGATCTATAGCCGCCTTTTTCATGACTTCGACCTTTACGAGTCTTCTCTAGCTACTCACCTACAGGATTTACAGCATTGTACCTCTATCCAAGAGCTACAGCAACACTATAGCCTGATCGTCCACCGGTACTTTCTTCTTTCTACCCTCTGCCGGCCTGTACTGTCCTCACAGAACAAAACAAAGTTCACAGATGAAGTATTCTCTGTGATCTTGAACCGCTTTCAAGGTGCTTTAAAAAGAAGTGTCCGTGCTTTCATCAAGCTACGCTCAATTTCGAACCTCGCAACCCGTTCCTGGGCCTTTGTTCATAATGGTCTTTCCTCAGCACTCTTGTTGAGTTTCATCCGGCAAGGCTCCGACGCTCAAGTCCAAGACTCGCGAGAAATACTAGCTGAACTAGTAAAAGTGTTGACTGAGCGCAGCGACGATGTTGGACAGTTCTCCGCGGCGCACAAGAAAGCCCTTAGGGCGATTCAGGCTCTACAACGATCGTCGGGAGAGGAGAGCAGATGCCAGAGTGAGAATCTATCTCAAGAGCATCCAATCGCAGGTTCTGCGGAGAACACGACTGTTCTACCAGAGCACATCGGTAACGCCCAGGAACGAAGGTATGTGTTGCAGCCCTCCCAGCTATTCAAATATACTGACCCCTCTCCGTGCAGCATGGTTAGCTTGGATGATTGGCTTCGAGGCTTTGACTTCGACGCATTTTCTCCCCTTGAATCATACAATTTCATTATGTCGGACCAGGTGCCACAAGACTTTGGTCTCTAGGCCCTCATCTCTCCAACGAATTACGATACCATCAGATGATGTACTAAGCTTATCATAAATTGTTTAGATAACATAATATTTTATCAAGACATTTGCAAATAATCTAGTGATCTCTATAAGTTTCTATCGTAAGTTGGCTTAAACTGCCCTAAGCTGCCCTAAATTACTTGGGGCTGTTAAAGCCTAAGGCTTGCCATCGGCTGCAAACCCGGTCTTTGATCTCCTCCGGAAACGAGTTGTCAAAGTCCGCTGCTTCCCAGTTCTTTCCGGTTGTATATTCAATTGGCATCAAGCTATCGGAGACGACTTTACCACCGCGGTTAGGCGCACCATTTCCATGCGACATGTATGGAATGAGAGGAAAACCGGCAACGTCTTCAAAGAAGTACTCATCCATTCCAGGGCGGCAGCGAGTGCAGAAAGCCCAGATTACATCCTTGAAGTCGTACACGTTGATGTCTTCACCGACGATTACTAAACGATGGATCGTGTAGCCGACCTTGTGATTGAAGATGATATCTCCGATTTTGCGACAGAACTTCTCAGATGTCGTCTTCATCTCTCGTAGCTTCTGAGTGTCGATCTGCAAAGCGACCCATGTAACTTGAGACTCGAACGGTGAGAAAGCTTCCTTGATAGGCAAGCCTTTCGACTTGAGCAGGAAGCCAATTTCTGCGGCAGCTAGAGGTCCAATCATGGTGTGCTATGACAATTAGTCAAGGTCTTCAAAATCAATAAGCTAAAACTTACAGTCTCGTCGGTCAGTCTTCCGCAGTTGGAGACGGGCATGATCGCATCTTTACGGTGCGTGATGAGATCCACCGTGTACTTTGGCCAAGGGTGCGCATCGCCGGGAAACACGTAGCTAGAGTGACTGTCAGCACTGGAGGAAGAAAGGCAATAGTACAGACTTACCCGTGCATCTCTCCAAAAGGCCCCTCAGGTGCAGTGTCCTTGATAGAGCATGTTCCCTCAAAGACTATTTCCGAGTTGGCGGGTACATATAGTCCATTGGTCTCGCACTTGACGACATCAAGAGATGACCCAACGAGCGAACCAATGTACTCAGCCTCTGACAATCCGTCAGGGAGTGGCATGCTCGATGCCATAATGGCAGCGGGAGGGACTCCGAAAGCTAACGCCCAAGGCATATCGCGGCCTTCCTTCTTCCACATTTCGTGAATCTGGTAGAGGTGTTGCGGCTTGATCACCAATCCGACAAGATGGTTCCGGTCGTAGACCATCGCACGAGCAATAGACCAGTTTGTCCATTTACCATCTGGGGATTGTACAATGTGCATTCCGTATGTTTGGATGTATTTTCCACCATCTGATTGATGAAGCAGTGGTGCAGGAAGCTTGGTAAGATCGAATTGGTCTGGTGTCAAGATATGCTCCTTGCAAGGGCCGGACTCAACAACAGTAGGTGGAATAGGAGGTGTCGTTTTGGCAGCGATCATCTTATCCAAGATAACCTTCATCGATGAGTCTGTAGGAAGTCCGAGATGTCTAGCAAGTCTGCCGTAGCGCTGCTTGGGGTCGGAGCGAAGGGAGTTCGGTGCACCCAATATTCTCCAAAAGCCATTCTCATCTTGTCCCTTGAGCTTGTTGAATAGAGGAGCCTTGTCATTATTCTCGACCACCTTCCGAATGATAGCACCAACTTCAAGATGAGGATCGCATTCTTCAGTGATTGAGACAAGGTCGCCATCGGCTTCGAGAGCCTCGACGTAACTGCGGAAGTCCATATGAGGAAGAGTTTTGGAAGCCATGACGATGATAAGTCTTGCTGGTTTCAGACAGATGTCCACGACATAACTGCCGGGCTTCTGCAATCCTTATATCTTCAAAGATCTCATACTATTTACTCTGTTTATCGTATGATGCGTGCTAGTCCGAGGCCCCGAGTCCACCGAGTCCACATCTGCCGAGCCGCAATATCCGGGAATGTGGGCACCGAAGGGACCGAGGGCCCCCGAACTGAGCCTCAATGCTACCAAACTGGCGGGTCTGATCTGACATGGGCTTCGCTTAAGAAGAGCCGCATGTCCTATCGGTGATTCATGAGCACCATATACTTCGTTGATTCAAGAACCTGAGAGCATTCTTCATTATTTCGGTTCCGCACCAACGCATCTTTGCACGTCACGCTTGTACTTTTACACACTCTCAAAGAACAACATGGGAGAAGCACCAAGAAAGAAGATCATCGTAGCCTTGACTGGCGCGACAGGAGCTGCCATTGGCATTCACGTTCTCTCGACACTTCGACGACTCAACGTTGAAACGCATCTCATCATCAGCAAATGGGCAGCTGAGACCATAAAATACGAAACAGACTACACACCAGCTTCAGTAAGAGCACTAGCGGATCACGTCTACAACCCAAATGACTTAGCCGCACCAATTGCAAGCGGGTCTTGTCATGTCGATGGCATGATCGTTGTCCCCTGTTCAGTAAAAACATTAGCTGCTATCAACGCCGGCATTTGCGATGATCTCATCACTCGCGCCGCAGATGTCTGCCTCAAAGAACGAAGGAGACTAGTCTTATCGTTGAGGGAAACGCCGCTGAGTGAGATACACTTGCGAAATATGATGGAGGTGACGAGAGCTGGTGCTATTATTGCACCTCCTGTTGTGGGATTTTACACGAGGCCAAGCTCGGTGGATGATATATTGAATCAGATGGTCGGTCGTTTGTTGGATTTGTTTGGACTGGAAGCTGGGAACTTTGAGAGGTGGGAGGGGATGACGAATGGGAAATCTTGAGCGTAGGGTTTGTCGGTTTTTATGACTTTTTATATGAATAAATTAGATGGTTTGTGGCACATAAGATAGACGGATTAGTAAAATTTTTATGAAATATGAATTTCTTTCTTCAGTTGATGGTGAATTCAGAGAGTGAGTGCATCAAGAGTCAAAGAACAACCATGGACAGATGTACTGCAAATTGCAGCCGTGTGATTGGTCCTTTTTTTAGATCGACGCGTTAACCAACTTTATGCGTTCAGCCTTAACGCCCATATCTCGCGTTGCACTTTGCAACATAGAGATTCAATCTACACAAGTTGAATCAGTCAGTATTAATAAAATGCTTACAGAATATAGTCGTTGGCTTTAATATAACAAGGATCATCTCTTTCTTTTTTCTTGCTCTTCGTGGTATTCATCTAAACCTGATCTATAGTTGCCGCCTGCAAATGCCATTCGTCAGTTTCTCAATGGACAAGCTCAATCGCTCGGCAGACTGGTACCTAGTCGTAGACGAAGGAAGATACCAGAGCAGAAAAAAATATAAACAGGTGCATCATACCAATAAAGACTATTTATGCCAATTTTCCTTGAGATTTGGAGTTTCGGAGTCTTCATCCAGATCGTGCAGGGTAGCCTGGCGATTGAAGCACAGTTTGACATCGCTACAGCACAGTGCTATACACTGTGAGATGGCGCCAAGCCTTGGGTGTGCTTCACGGAACAACTGAACAGCCGAGCGCACAGACCATGCCCTGTGAATCATTGAGCTTCCTTCACTTCAAACAGTGGCAGCATTAACCATTCTGCTGCTTCTTTTCTCACGGTGGTTCTTCTTTTCAACAAGCAACATCCTCAGCACTTCAGAACGTTCTTCTCAATTGAATGTTTCTCTCTTTTTTTTCTTTTCTCTTTTAACATCGAAACCAACTTGAACCGTTACTGCTTGTCTTCTTCCTGATCATGTGACGACTCCACAATTTCTTCAACGCCATTCGCATTCACGCTCTGGCCAAAGGCAGCATCACCACCATCCTCACCCAACCAACGGCACGATCATTCATCGAGAGAAGCACCCCTTCTTGTTCTTGCAGCGTGCTGGAGATCAAGTAGGCTTGCTGATCGCGATTTTGCTCATCGCCTGACCCTCCCCACGCCCCGACGACAAGCACGTTCAGAGACCCGGTGAACCGCCACTGCAGACCGTTATAAAATTCCGCTTTGTACCCATCGAGCGTGCGCGGTGCGCCCTTCGTTGGAACAACCGGGGACTGTAGAAGGGACCTGGCTTGGACTTGCAGCTCTGCTGGAGACCACAGGTTGCCTGTTGACGGAGCTGGTCATCTCTGCTTGTGTCTTGTTGTTGACGGTGTACAGGTACGTCTGGTACTCACTGTGCAGCTGATGGATCCCAGGAATGTCGTCTTCCACTTCGCCATGCCTTGACGTCGATGAGACTACGCCCGCCGTTGTTGAGTGGGAACACGATGGCGCAACCCACTGCTTCACGAAGCCCGATCCAAAGATCGACAGCATCATGCTAAGAATTCACTTGAGCGGACTGTGCGCAACCTTCGAGCTACGCTTTCCCATGAACCTGAAGGGAGTCGAGGGCATTTCACCTGTTACCATCTCCGTCGATCCCTCTTCCATCACATCGTTCAACTTCGCTTTTGTTTCAACGGCGCCGGAAGCGGTGCAAGAGAAGTTCAAGTGCCCTGTCGCGTGCCTGAGATTCCAGACAAACAAGAACATTCAGCTCTTTGTTCCGACCGCCGCCAAAGAACCGTTGGCCCCTAGCCGAACACAGTCAGGGAAGGTCTTGGATGCTCTTCGCATGCTTTCTGCCGCAACATCATTCGGTATTTACGTCGACGCTACAAAGTTTTCCAAAGCCGAACTCCAGTCCATCAGCGACGCTGTGAAACAGACTCGCCTGACGCCGTTCCACAAGCAACATCCTGCTGCAAGCACCTCAACCAACACCGAGACCAAAGCCGTTGATCTTTCCCCACAAGATGACGCGCCGCCAGCATACGATGAGACCGGGTCTCCCCCACCAGCTCCCCCAATCAACGAGAGAAAGCGCCGCCGCATCAGTAGCCCGGACGAGGCAAGAGACGAAATCGCTCAAATTTGGGCCGAGCTAAAAGCACGGACCGAGAAGGATCGGCTGGTTCATCAGGAACTCTCCGCCTTGAGACAAGAGAACCGAAGCCTCAGAACAGATCTCGACCAGTTACGACAGCAAGTAACGACTTTTCGCGAGGACTTCAGCTCCCTACAGCGTGATGTCGAGCAGCTTCAGGGCCAGGATAAACACAGCGCTGATGTCCTGGAAGGCTACGATACGCGCCTGGTTGAGCTACGAGACGACCTAGAGGATCTGGATGCCAAGGTCGATTCCATCCAGGAGCACAGAGACGAAAATGGAGTAGCGCAATCATTTCTCGACAGAATTCGCAGTGATGTGTACGACGATATCGTCACACGTCTCACAAGTTGAACCATTCGAGCTATTGACTGCTAGTCAACAAATAAGTCATACTCAGCATTCATCTCCCTGTGCTAGGCACATTGCGCCCCTGCCTGTCGCCTGCGTGGCATCTATCGGAGAAAGACTCGTCGGCTTTCCCCGGAAACTTCAGCCACCACCACGGCTCTTATGGGCGCGATGTTGGCCTCCGTCTCACCTTCGATCGTTCTGCCTCCGGTCACGAAATCGCTGGGTCAACAACCACCCGCTGCTGCCCAGACTCAAAGCCCGTCATGGCTGCGCTTACTTTGCTGAAGGGGTTCCTACATCCTCCAACTTTGTTGTGATCCTGTCTTTGGCGCGTCTAGTCCGGAGGCTCGCTTGCACCACATATGAACATCGTACTGTAGGTCCTGCCTTTGCACCGCACTTCATCTTTGTATATCCTGACTAATTCTTTCATAGACTGGTGAGATCCTCCGCACGCCGACGAGCGCAATTCGAAGTACGGTCCCTCCTCTCGACCTCGCTAAAATCGACGCTCGCCGCACGGCACCCGAAGACGTCTGTAGCCTACATGGACGATTCTTGGTCTTGATGATAGCGGCGAACGACTTCTTTGCGACGCGTATTTTTTCGTACAACACAATGACACGGTAATGGGAAGATGGTTGATGGCCTTATCATGGGTGACGCAATCTTGCCGACTGGTTCCTTCGAGAATTTTACGAACGATGCGTGGCCGGCCAGCCCCAATATTCCAACAAATCTGACATATAAGCGTCGCATGTTGTCTTTTGTTACCGAATACCTTTTGTATAGATACCCGTGATGCTTGTACATAGTCGTCCTTCATTTGCAAGGACATCAGCTACCGACTTTCTGAACACCTTCCACAGTCCTTTCCCATCTTGACTCCCATTGCCTCGCGTCGTCCTTGGTTTCATGACGAAATCACAGCCCTTCTCAGTTTCCTCTGCTCGCGTGCCCTCAGTGTTGGCAAATCTGTCACTACAGAAGCCCAGACATCTTGGCCAAGTGCACAGGTTCTAGTGAACCGAGGCTACATTCCCAAAACGACACTTAGGTCGCGAGATTCTTGGTCGGCCCTTCAAACGTTCCGTGTCACTGGCTTCACCGTTCTCCAAGTCTAGGTCGAGTGTTCCATTACTCACAGTGATGCAGGGTTGCGACGGTTGCATACTAACCTCATCGCACCCTTCTCTGTAGCCGAAAGCAAGCTTATCCTACCCTGCTCTACATCTACGATCACTACGCCTCCGCTTGTCTACCAATATCGACTTGCTTGTGATGCCTGCGTGGCACGCCCTTTCCGTGGATGGTTGGTCCCGAATACCATTGGCTCCGCTGCGTTGGTTTATGTTCCCACGGGCGACGCGAATGCATCGTCTACCCATCCAGCCATCTTCCTGTCTTTCAACCAACCACATCTGCAACAACAATTGTGAAAGGGTAAAAAGAAGGCAAAGCTGCCACATGCAAAAACATACAACAGCGGGGATTCGCTGGTCGTCACCGACCCAACTACTAATCCGCCCCTTACCATCTTGACTATGGGAGAGCGGACGGGATCCCGTAT
Organism: Fusarium hostae; assembly: GCA_002234235.1. Taxonomy (NCBI): domain Eukaryota; kingdom Fungi; phylum Ascomycota; class Sordariomycetes; order Hypocreales; family Nectriaceae; genus Fusarium; species Fusarium hostae. Next base: position 5,732 of record NJCR01000245.1, on the reverse strand, counting down.
TTTCTGGTAGGTATGGTCGTATGTGATAGACGCTGGTGTTTTCATGGTTGATATCATTGGGCAGCAAGCCAAGGACAGAGTCCTTGGCTTGCCTGCACCCAGGGAAACAGAATCCGCAACTTGGCGGCACAAGCACGCTCGACTCGGACATGATTGCTCGTGAGCCTATGGTGCATTAAGATGGAGCATGTATTAGATCAAGTCGATCGCATGTTTCTAACTCTAGTTTTATGGAAAAAATCATCGCTGGCTTCCTAAGAAGTTCGTTCAGCGCCCGAACCCTCCGAGGGCTACAACTTTAGCCATTGGATCATCCGAAGTTCGAATCTTGTGGTTTGATCTCAAATCACCCCAAGACAGTCTCTCCCAAGCTCCCCATTACACCCACTCATCAATCATCGCATTCATAACAGTTCGCCATATCAGAGAAATAAGGACCGAGGTAAAAGGATTGCGGATTGGTCTGGGTCTGGCTGCCCGAGTACAGGTCGCAGTTGGTGTAATACGAAGTGAAGGACTTGCAATGGCAATCGCTGGCGCATGCATTCACAGGCTGCCTGATCAGCCACTGTGTATGTACCAATATGCCAAGAGTCGTTGATCGACCATGGTGCGACCTGGAATCCAATTACGCAAGCGCCGCTCTTTTGGATGACATGGCTGCAGGCGACTGTGCACCCAGCCTCTGTGGATGATGTTGCTGCCGCTGTGCTTGTTTCGTCGATGCTGTCGACTCAAAGACGGTGGTGGATAGTATCTCAGTGGTCGACTGTTCCCCGGCGGTTGACAGAGCATCAGTGGTTTGCGAGTCGGTAGTTGAGAGTGTCTCGGTGCTGGATAAGACGCCGGCCGTAGTCTGTATCTCAATTGATGACAGCACTTCTGTCGTGGAGAATGTCTCAATAGTCGACCGCGTCTCCGCGCTGGAGAATGTACTTGAGAACGAGATTACAGATGACGATGCCAGTGATAGCTTGCAGGGCCCGGCATGCACGCCAGCCACAACCAATGCCGAAGCGATTAATTTCTTCAAAGATCCGGAAGCCATTGTGACACAATAATGACCAAAGTGACAGTCTGCCAAGTCGGCACTTTTTGTATTTAGTCAGGGGACATTTTCTTTGACAGTTGGTAATTTCCCCAATTCGGAGCGTAGCTTGAATGAGGCTAGTGTCCAGCACCAGAAAGCTGCTAAATGGCAAAGATACGAACATTGATATCAATAGTTTCTTCGAGCTCAGTTTCAAGCGCGATGTTTGACGGACTACGAAGACGGCTAAGCCAGTGGCAGTCAGACCCTAACAGCAGCCAGCCGAACCGCATCATCGGTAATATCTGCTGGAGGACAAAATACACAATTGTTATCGGGAGAGAGCCTGAAAAGCACTCTAAATTTATGGAAATGTCGGCAATCTTGGTCCGGTGATTGTCTCAAAACTTCCAAAATCACGCGAGTCTTATATAAACTTGGATTCCTTTGGGGAATAATTTCCTGAAGGGTCCCGAAATTATGACAATACTATTCCAAGATCTTGAGAAACTCGAGCAGAGTGCGCCTCGTGAATATCTTCAGTCACCAACATGACAGAAAACACAGAAGCGATAGGAAAATATTGTATTAAGACCAGTAGATTCTCTGTTTCAAATGTCTCGTTGCATACTTGATAAGAAAATGCAGGATGCAACTTCACGGGCTGCTTAAGCTGGAAGCTGCAGTGACAGGCCAGCCATCATGATAAGTTGAACGCCGATGCGTCACTGTGTAACTAGTTGCCTTGTTTGTTGAAGATGTGCAGTTTGAAAACCCCTCATCTCAGCTCAACTTTTCGGACTTACTCTTGCCATCTTAAGCAAACTAGCACCGCGAATTCACCTGAGCACCATGGAAGGCGAAAGACTTCTTGAAAAGCTATGGCGTGAGCCTACAGAAGAGAATCTGCTGTGCTTGCTTGCAGTGCCAGAAGCCATTCACAAGTGGCCCTCTTATTCGTGCATTCCGCATTGAGCCGGCAGGCTCGCGTCAACCAGATTCCAGCGCCGTGGTGTCTATGTCCCAAGGCGATATTATCCTCTTCGACCAACATATGGACTGCGTAGTCAGCTCCAAGGTCCTCTTCTCAGAAGTCTCTCATGTCTGGGATCTCAACATCTCAAAGGTACAGCAGCAACCAAGAACAGTGCCAGAGACGCCTGAAGCAGCCCGTCGTGTGTTAGACATCTCGTCCAGGATTTATAGCGGAATCGAAAGACCGGGATACAATGCTAGGGAGCTGTTGCTGGACTATATAAGTGTACCTCAATGGTCTAATGCTTTGAGAAGTAACATCCTTCTCATAATGCATAAGCTCTTTGGCATAGCCGAGACAACTGTCCTGTACTTCGATTATGTGAGCCCGGAAGTGGTAAAAGAGCTCTACAAAGACAAGCGGACTCTAGAACGCCTCAGATCGGCCATATCTGTCTGCAACTCCAAGTACTTCAAGCGTGTCTGGACCGGTATGGAGTTCATCAGAAGCGAGCGTGTCAGAATGATGATTAGCAACTATGCTTACTTCCCTGACCTTGACGACCCTGCATTCCTGGACCAGGTCCTCAGAGCTTGGAAAGATGAGGTTCGGCAACATGAAAAGGTGCATGATCTGGAAGGAAAGGTCCAAATGGGAAAGAACCAAGTCCCATGAGTCTTGGTACACTGAGACAGGCAAACTACTAAAGATGATGAATTTTGCCATGACGACTGCTCTGCTTTGAGTAAGGATGATATGCGCCACTCCTGCCTGTGCATGTAGGAAGACAGGAACAATAACCCTGAAGATGCCTGAGTTCGTCTTGCCTAGCGCGGTTTTGATAAACTGAACAGAGGAATGAAACTTCAACCAGAGGACTGGCCAGATGGTGTAAGAAAAGCTATTCTAAGATTATTATGAGATTCATAAAAAATATGACTAGGTTCTGCACATGTTATGACCTAAGGACTAAGATTTAGAGTCAGAAACTATAAACTCATCATAAAGAAAGGCGATTCGTGGCAAAATGAAAAGTTTGAGCCTGCCGACCGCAAATCATGGGTCGCCCACAGCCGTATTCACGGACACTAGAGATGAAGAGCACGGCTCATCCTTTTCGGGCCAGCAAGTCTTTGCCACAAACAGAGTGCAGGTCCCAAGTAAGCATGAACAACCCAAGCCAGCATGGGTGTATGTCCAGAATCCATATGCTGAGTTAAGCTCACGACTTTATGGACAATATGGTGGCAGCGATGGTAAGGCCCACTGGCTAGGTGATTTTATGATGATGTTTAGGATAAGGATGCCCTAAGTTAAGAGCATGCATCGGCTCATTTTAGAGGCTTTATGTAAATTCGTCAAATTGGACTTCATTCTGTCTCAACGTAGTCACAACCTCTTGTTATCAGATATAACTACACCTAGATCGAGTATTTGAGGAATCTTTCCAGCTCTGGTCTCCAGTCCCGCACAGGATCATCAACACCCAGACCAATGCCGTGTTTTCCATCGGGCAATACCACTACCTGGGCCTTTCGACCATGTTTAGCCATAGCATTTGCATAAAGATATGTATTCTGAACCGGGACGAGTTCGTCATCAGAAGTATGGAAGAGGAACGTCGGCGGGGTCTTGTCCGAAACTCGGTTCTGCACGGAGAGGCTCTCAATCTGTTTGCGGGTTGGGTTGTTTCCAAGCAAGTTATATCGTGAGTTCTCGTGAGTGTAGTCGTCCTCCATAGTAATGACCGGATAGCTCAGAATACCAAAGTCGAGCTTTGCCTTGGGAGTCGTGAGTGTTGTTCCTGCGAGATGGCCGCCAGCTGAGAAGCCCATGACACCTAATTTCTTAGTCTCAGGACTTTGCTTTCGAATGAGCTCTACTGCTGCAAGAGCTTCGTCCATGGGAGTAGGATATAGCGGCGGGGTCTTAATGCTGGCAGTGGTGTAGTTGAGAACCCATGCATCGATGCCGAGCGTGTTGAGATGTTCTGCTGGACCAAACCCTTCGTGGCCAATAGACATGACACTGTAACCACCTCCGGGGCATACTAGAACGCCAACTCCAGTTGAGTTGGCGGCCAGAAAGGCTGTGAGTTGCTTGGGGTTGAGCCTAAGTTTCTTGTTAGTTCTTGTTGCTCTGGCAGATATACCAACAGCCCAAGACAGGGTTTAAAGTTTTAACTAACTTCATATTGAGTCTTCGAGAGTCGATCTCGTCTGAGAAACTACAGAAATTCTTTAAAAAATCATGGCTAGCTATATAAATAGGTGAGGTCAATTTACCCGGATCAGCAGATTCCACCAGCATTAAAGCCAAATGCCGTGGATGAATTCTAGAGAAACCGGCACGGAAGCTTAAAACGTTACTTCGGACTGTCTTGACCCGATGGCATGGGTCGGAAGATATCTTTTCTTGGTATTAATACCGAGGCTTCTGGCAATCTGGGGTAAAATCCACCAATGGAAATGTTCATTGGGCGGGAAAAGGATGATCTCCCGGATGAATTACATGGCTATAAATCACCAGACATATACCCAACACCTGAAGCTTTCACTACGAGTTTTCCGTCCATGAGGTCATATTTAAATATTGAAGAGGGTTACTAAGAAAAGAAAAAGATTATAATATGAGAAGGATACATATATACTACATATTCAAGGGCATTGCCACTTTCGTACCGGATATCTAATCACCACTTGGCAAAGCTTTCGTGGGGACCGGGGATTCGCATTTAGCCGAACAGACTTCGAGCATTAGTCGCTCGAATAGCGTTCGCCTTTCGAGGATCCGGGAATACCTCTTCGACATCCTTATCAAAAGCAGCAGCATACTTGGCAGCTGATGCCATGGGTGTGAAGACAGTGTCAGATCCCCAAACGATTCTCGTGTAATCAACCCATCGAAGCAATGCGGGAATGGCATTGTTGACAGGCCAAGGTCCGGCAAGGTCGAAGTAGAAGCTCCCAGAGAGTGCTTGCTTCATGGAATCTTCTGTCAAGTTTAGACCAGGGTAAAGAGCGCTGTAGGTAATAATGCGATCCAGGGTTGGGATCAGACCACCACCAGCATGATAGCTTTCTTGGTAGCATCCTTGGAGGGAACATTGAGGTAAACTCCAGGACTTGAGATTGACAAGATTGACTTCTCGATGTTGTTTTCCTTCATGAATTGCAGATGAGACTCGGCATCCCATTCCTATTGGTGTAAGTCTATGCCTAATTCATGAAACAAGTTATCAGATATGGTACTCACGGGAATACCGGGCATGCCGTCTGGACCAGGAACATGCCCAGCCTCTCTCAAGGCCTTTGCGTAGAAATCCGGCACAAAATGAGAATGAACGTCGATCTTGGCTGACTTTTGGGGTGATGGTGTACTACGACAAGCAGTGACTGCCAAGGAGAAACTAAAGAGCGACAAGAACTTCATACTGAGTTAACCAAGATAAAAAAGAGCGTAAAGAAGAGTGTTGTAAGGAAACAGAAAACACCGTTAGTTCCTTGGAATCGTCACATTTATGCATGTTCAGCAACCACATAGTGCCCGTTGATCGAATGGGAAGCTGGAAATTTGTATCGACATCAGGGACAAGACAGAATCCTACGGGCCAATCTGAAGATTCTCGAGCAGGCTTTCTCCATGTCTTCGGCCTGTTTTATTGATTGAGTTTCGAGATCATAAGCACTACTCGGGTAGGGTCTAGAGACCGGCCCCCCTTAGCCT
>NJCR01002429.1:0-11393 GCA_002234235.1 Fusarium hostae | reverse complement strand
AACCCTCCAACATTCAACACATCCGCCTTGGACCGTCAACGTCCTTCCTGGCGGGGGGAGACAGCTGGCAGAGCATTTCCCGCTCAATAGAAAACAATCAACCGCCTTTTTATTGATTTGCCGCCAGCTCGACCTGGTACACCAGAGCAAGGACGCGAATAGTGAACCTATCCGTCAGCTGTGCCAGTTTGTCAGCGGCGAGGGCGGCACCGAGAAATCACGGATAATTGAGGCTCTCGAAGAGCTTTTCGCAAGAGGATTTCGAATCGTCTGTTGGTGACGGAAACCTCGGGAACTGCAGCAGCACGCATCAACGGCATCACACTCCACTCGGCCTGCAACTTCTCCAAAGATACATCACGTATGGCCGGGGGCAGGAGCGCTAGTAGTAATGGTATCGGATCCTACACGCCTGCTGATTGATATGTGGACGGCCCTTCGCGGATGGAATGGCGGGGAAGGGACCTCCTGATTATCGACGAAGTCAGCATGCTCGGGGCACGTACTCTGTGGATGGTGAACGAGCAGCTGTGTAAGCTCCGGGGGTCTCCAAAGGACTTTGGAGGTATCCCTATCCCTTCGATTGTAATAAGGCTCCAGTCGGGTCACTACAGGGATAACTAACCAATGAATTCGCGAAGGTTGATAGGTACATCATCTTCCACCCATATTACCCTGTGTCTAAAGTCCTTGCGATCTTCAAGTTACAAAATAAAACCCCTTGTTACTTTCATTCACTTACTAATTGCCATGCGTATATAAGTTTCCTCACGTAGAGTCGAGGTACGTGGGGTTAGTGGGGCATTATACCTAATGGAGCCTTAACACAGTCGAGGAGATAGTTCTCTTCTGCGGCAGCTTCCACCAGTTCCACCCCGTGCAGCAAAGGTCGATCCTGCTTCCTAGCGCCGCTGTCGTGCTGCAGAGGCACCAGCATGATAAGGCACATGCTCTCTGGAAGAGATTCACCACCGTCATCATACTGGATGAGCAGGTCCGCGCCGCCGGCGACCCGGAACTGCAAGCTCTGCTGACGCGAATCTGGCTTGGAATTCAGGATCAGCCGGATGGTTACCTTCTCAACAGTCGGTGCTACCAAGAAGGCAAGCCGATTCCTTGAGAGTCGGGCATCACTGTCGTCACGCCGCTCAACACGAACCGCTGGAACCTCAACATGGAAGCCACGCTAGCCTTACAACGGCAGCACCAAGCAACACTGCGCACCTTCATATCCAATCACAAGTGGAGAGGAGGAGGCCCTCGTGATGCTCAACCATGGCGACGATAGCGCCATCCCCGTGCCGGCCATCTTCATGTTCGTCCCGGCTATGCCCGTCGTCGTCAACCAAAACACGCACCAAAGCCTCAAGCTCGTCAACTGGGACAGCTATACGGCTCTGGAAGTCATCATCGACAAGGCATTCCCAGGATACCGGGTCTCGGCCGATGTCATTCTCCACTTCAGGCCACCGGCAGGGATCCTCTTAGCCTCTGAGATGACGGCAGACTTCCACTTCGTCGGCATGCCGCCCTGGACGATCTTGCTGACGCCGATGAGCATCAGGATAGAGTGCCAGCGAAAACGGCCGTGGCAGCAGCACGACGCCACCCGAAAGGGTTTGCGGCGGCCGAATAAACAGACCGAGTGCTTCCTGCAATTAATCCGAGGAACATTAGAACCGGAAATTTCCATCGTTACTGCTAGGGTTTACGTGAAGGCTAAGCTCAAAGAGGCGAAAACTGTCAACCAGCTTATAAAGTTCGCACTAGGTCCCACTCCGGCGCTAGGACGAAGGCAAAGTGTCGCACTGAGCGTGCTTAAAGGGTTAGAGTGAATATGATGAGCAGCAGCAAATGTGTTGATTGATGTCTTAAGTTATCTCTTGTGCGGGGTATTCCATNNCTAATGCCTACCCTGCGACACAAAGCTTCCGCGTGCTCTATGACCGTTACATCAGTCTGAAAACTGTCAGCTTCGACGCCAATTCCTTTCGCCGGTTGAATCTGAATCGCCCTGTGAACCTGGTACGAGCCCGCAAGCTCCTTTTCAGTTTCGAAAACTACATCTACGGCGTTACTGACTGAATTGTGCCAGCCAGCCTTTTCATATAATGCATGATGTAACTCAACGCTTTATTAAGCCACATGACCTTTCATAGTGCATAATAATTCCCTCTTCGACTAATAATAATCTGCGTGGAATTGCGACCCCTCACAACCTCACAGTGTGACTTGAATATCCAAAACCACTTACGCAGCATGAAATTGAAGGGGATAATTCTTTTTCCTCACCTACTTACGGTGGCCGTGCAAAAGTTCCGACACTTCTCCAACCCCGCCTTTCTTCACAACACGATATAGCAGTGTTTTCAAGCGGGTGGTTACTATAGGAGGTATCGATATAGTGTTAGAGTTTCCTGATATTTAGCTTCATTTTGATATGTAACACATTTAAATTAGAGAATAGCTGCTGCCTTTACTGTAGTGTGAAGTAAGGGGTTGACATCAAGGTGGTCGGAACTTTTGCACGGAACAGTACGTATGGTAGGAAGCGGCCCACATCACATGGTAATTTTAGCGTTGTGGGGTTCCGAACTTACTTCATATACCGACATGCTGCGGGGTAGCTACATTCTACCGGACTTCGCGCAGTCATAGGAATAAAGAACCTAAGATTTTAGGTCTTAGCTGTAAGGTACCCATGCAAGAGGCTTGGTAATGGAATCTAAAAGTTTTTCTGAAAATACGTTCAGTTAAGTAGTGAGACTGCAATTCACACGGACCAACCGTGTTAAGTTCAAGTTCAAGTGATAAACTAAAAGCTATTTCCCTTAGGGCAGTGAAATTCGCCAAGACCACGCTAGTGCTTAGCTCGCCCTATAAATGACCCTCATATTAGGTAGGTTTTGCAGTTCTTAGCTCAGCTAGAAATAACCTTGGGGCCTTGGCGAAACCATTCTCCTCATTAAGATAACACCCCACCCTAATCTAACAGACGCGACTTAATTCTGCACCTAAGATCTGTTTTTGCTGCGGTATCTTAGCAGCGGTTTTGTTTAAACCGAAGCTCCCTATATTCTGATACTACAGGCGTAAAGTACGCTATGAGAGCAAAACGAAAGAATGTGTGCCAAACATGCAGGTCACGGAAGCTCGCTGTAAGTTCCTACTACGCGCACACTATGCAAGCGTGCATGTCGACTTACCAAGTACCTCATCAAGTGCGATGGAAAGCAGCCAGCATGTTCCCAATGCGCTTTGCGACGGCTCTCATGTAGTGGTTATCGGCAGGACTTCATTTTCGTCAATCAGTCCTCTTCCGAAACGCAAGATCAGGCCGAGTTGAAAGACGACAGCAAACCAGTGCAAGGCTACAGAACGAAAACACTGGGTGTCCTCAACGAGGCCCGTGCTTGGCCCGTCAGCAGCTATCAACTAGCTTGGTTTGACGGAACGGGGACTCAGTCGGAACGGAGGTGTTGTTCTGAGCTCGAAGACCATATTCAATTTATCGTGCAGCTCTATGACCCCGTTAATAGGAATATTCCAGCAGAGTCAAATCCGCATCACAATCAGATGTGCGGAGCATGGGTTGAGGTACTCCCAATTATTTTCGCTGCCAAAAGAAACAAGCAATTCCTCTCATCTACGCTCAAGACTTTGGCAATCGCCCTACGATATCATAACCTTGGAAACGAGTTGTGTCAGCACCAGATGCTTAAGATGTATTGTGATTCCCTTGAACAAATGGGTAAAGCTCTTAAAGAAGCCCAGGGTGCCTTTCATATCGAGCACGCTACCGCAATCATGTGCTTGGCATTGACCGACGTAAGTGCTGAGCTTTGAGAGATTTATTAGTGTACTCAAGTCTGACTGGAGCTCCTGAAGAGCATGATTCCAGCATTAAAATCTGGCTGGATGATACATGTAAATGGCTTCGGGGATTGGGCAGAACGTATGGGACCAGAACCATTCAGCAATGGCATCTTGCATACACTGTTCATTGGTTTCAAACCTTTGCTAGTAAGTTATGAACGATTGGGGTCTAATAGCATTGCCTTACTAAGCATTTGTTGGATTCATATAGTTGATCAGCTCGATCCTGAACCGACGAAAAACCTTTCTTGCGCGACAGGAATGGATCACTACGCCGTTGCGCAGACAGCCCGCCTCCATAATGCAACTTCTTCTCGATAAAGCCAGCGAGCTTCCTGCCTTATTACAAAGATACGATGGCATAGGAGATCTTGGGGATGTATCTCAGCTTGCCGCTATCAAACAGCTCTGGGAAGACTTCCGTAACATTCTCAGAAGTCTCCGAGAGTGGGAACTCATCTCCCAATCCCAAGCACCATCTCCTTTGGTTTGGTTGAGGCCCAATCCTGGGGACTTTTTTCCTTCAGATATGAATGTTCTCTGGTTCCCAAACATCATGACGGCAAACAGCCTGACATATTGCTGGGCTTTTGAGATTGTCGCAAAAACCCATCTCGATGTCCTGGGCAGAGCAATTACTACTGCATTGGGGTGTAACCAAAGGTTATCTTTGTGGGCTCTCTCCGACTCCACTGGGAATAAGCCAGTTGCAGCTCTAGCGGAGATGATTTGCGATAGCATGTCATACCTAATGCAGCCAGAGATGGGCTTATACGGCCCTGGCTCTGCTTTTTTTACCCTTGCAACTGCTGTTCACGTATTTCAAAGTGAGCCAGAACGCTACAGGCTTCAACTTTCACGGTATCAGCAAATAGTTGATCAATTAGCGAGCATTGGTATTTACTTCCCTCTTACATAAGCGTCAAGGAGAGAACTCTTTACGGAAAGGAGAAATAGTAATCTATGGATGGCACATATCAGGTAAGGGTTTTATTCTCCGCAGTTTGAATAGTATAAAAACTGAGTGCAGATGTAGCTTTTTGATTTTTTTGATTTTTGGATGGGAAGTAAGAAGTATTGATCGATTGGTCTTCTCCTTCGTACTAAAGCAATATTGAGCACGTACTCGCGCAAGCAAGGTTGGCGATCTTAATATCCAGGCCTCGAAAGTGACAAACACGTTTTTAACAATCTCGCCACAATTCGTCATGTTTTGTTCATTCGCCAGTCTATAGCCAGGTTCTATGATCTAGCTATCACGTGGGTGATCGAGAACGTATTGATACATACCACATGAGTCATCGTCTCGGTGGCTACATATTATCCTAAGTGGCGTTGACTCCCCCCTAAACCTGGACCACTAATGTTTGCATCCGGCTTTCGCATCAACAGGAGCTTATCACTAGTGTAACCAGTCGTGAGATGAGCTCATATGTCCGCAAGACACTAAAGAAGATTAAGGATTAAATTAACAGGTTCTGGATCTACTCTAGAAGAAGGGCGAAGTTTCTCTATTTATAGAAAAGCAGTAACCGTTTAAGGAGCTTTTTTTCGCCAAGACTGTAAGAATCCATGAATTATGGCCTTAGTGCGCGAAACGTAGTTCTCGCTAACGCGACTAGAGCTGAAGGTTTTCATTGCTGCTAACTCTTATTCCGTTTCACACTTTTCTTGGCGAATATGGTTACCCCATGGAGATTAGATTAGTAGTAAAATTCGTGGATCGGATGAGAACAGCGCCGGCCGATGTTGACGGAGCGTAGCTTAGTTTCTCGGTGGGCCTATCGGCTTGTAAATCTCGCTCAAGATTCAGAATGCAAGTCCGGAAGGCGTAATGACGATGTCCAGTAACATGCATCATCTGGCTATTAGCTCCAGTGAAAGTCTAAAGTGCCAAATCCTGAAAATACCAATTAGGCGTTATTGCGCGGCTCATGTAGTCAAAGGTATAGTGCTCTCGGCAGATAGTACTCTTTCTGGACTACTTGCATTTTTGCATGACATATGCAGCAGGTCGAAGTGTATAAAAGCCTCATCACCCACCATGAGCATTCTCATCAACAGAACTCACAACTTACCACAAACGCTTCTTTCAGTACCAAGCTCTTCATATCAACAAAATTCTTACCATGTCTCCTGTCCTATCCACCCCCAATACTAGCCCCACGCCTCACCAGCCAGGACGTTGGGTTGTTACCAAATTTGGCAAGCCCTCTGTTCTCAAGTGGGAGTCTTGGGATCCTACGCTTGAGCTCTCTGGTGATAAGGTTCTTATCCGTATCATCGTGGCTGGCATCGCAGGCGTTGATAATATCCAACGCGCAGGTGGCTACCCTGCTGATCCTAGGGCATTTCAACCAGGGTTCACAACAGGTTACGATCTTGTTGGTGAGGTTATTGCTCTGGGAAGTTCCGTCCCGCAAGATAGCAACTTGACCATTGGAGACCGTGTTACCTCCCTATGTGTACTCGGCGCCCACGCCACGCACATCGTACTACCATACGTTGATGTGATTCGGATCGAACGCACTGATGACCCTATAAAGATCGGAGCTCTTCCACTCAATTACATGACCGCTTGGGGCATGTTGAAGCACAGCGGTGTCAACTTGTCCTCTGGATCTACCATTTTGATCGGGGCAGCGAGTGGTGGACTGGGCACTGCTGTTGCGCAACTAGTCCAAGCATTCAACATGGGCATCAGGATGATTGGAACGTGTTCGCCTAGCAAGTTCGATTATGTCCGCTCCCTTGGTGTAGAGCCTATAGACCGAAATAGCCCCAACCTAGTGGAGCAGGTCCTCAAGCTCACGAATGAAGAAGGAGTGGATGTCGCATATGACGGGGTGTGTAGCGAAGAAAGTTTGAAAGCCTCTCTAGCCGCAACGAAAGCGGATGTTGGAAGGGTCATCGTTTTCGGCGCCATGGGAAACATTGCGGCAGATGGAAGTGGGGTGCTCAGAACTTCGCAGGAAATTTTTGCCGAGCGGCTCCAACCACCTCGTATAACCTTCTTTGCACTCGACACGGATTTTTATAAGAAAGCCGAGATTGCCGAGTTTTATGAGATTGTGAAAAAGGTTCGAAGCAGGGAGCTGGACCCTGTGGTGTTCAAACTGTTGCGACTGAGCCAGGCTATAGAAGCGCATGAACTACTTATTTCTGGAAGTTCGGTCAAGGGAAAGATGATGTTTATTGTTGACGCAGATCTAGCCGCTCAGCACGGTATATAGGTGTCTTGTCAAGTAGTGAATTTATGTACGTCATATTTAAGAGGTTCAAATAGAACGTATCTCCTGAGAGCTCATAATTCTTACCTGGGGCTAAAAACGTTTCGTTATTACAAGACTCTTAGATAGAAGAAGGAGTAAGCCTTAGTGTAGGCAGATAATGGGGGGTGGAGCAATTACCATTACCTTGCCCCCTTCTTGGATCGTCTTGACATATAGCACTTCCACCCGATCTGACGCTGCCTATAAATTTGTGACACATGATGAAACCGGTTGCCGGATCGGACTGGAAAGACTTCTCCACTCTGATAGTCCGTATGAATCCATGGGGTTCAGTGTCTCAACCCCGCACGACCCGGGATCTAGTAATGGACTCAGGCATTTGTATATGCCCCTGGCACATGTTACCGAGAGGTCCGGTAGTTTCAACCGCTAGCGTTGATTCGGCAGTTGTCTGTTAACACCGTCTGCTCGTAGTCGGAGACTTTAAATTGTAGATCTTAGCCTGTTCTGAGTACGAGAACAATTAAGCAAGGCTCACAATACGCGTTTCATGGAGCGGCTAATGACATCATCTGACTTGGGATCATTCCGATGTACCAGGCCTACCCTGCGGTTTGGTCCAGTATGATATAACAGCTCGAACATAAAAAGGAAGGACCCCTCAACTTATCAACCTTTCACTACGTCTAGCTTCCAGTGTTTGACTGTAGTACTAGGCACGATTTTCCATAGACCCTTCTTTTTTTACTCTATTGTTTATCAGAACCACTCAAGATGCCTAATTATAAGACCCATGTCACTGTACTGCAGAAAACTGCCACGGCTAACCCACTAGTCTCAGCCCTAAAAATACCCCAGCTCTCTTCAAATGGCGAGCTTCAAGGATGGAAAGGCATTTCGTACTCGCAGTTTTTGCACGATGTGGAGCAATCGGCCATGTATTGGTCTCGTGAGCTCGTAGGAAAGGGAGTAAACGCAGGATCAGTCATCGGGATATGGTGAGTTCAAAAACCCCACCGCTGTTAGAGAATGCCATTGACTTGTGTCTAGGCTGAAGGGAACTACTTACCTGGATATCCTGCACATCTGGGGCATCACTAGAGCTGGATACATTCCTCAGCTTATCTCTTCTCGCTTGCCAAGTCACACTGTGGTCCGAGAGCTCCTCACTGAAGCTGGTGCAAAAGGGCTTATCCACGAGCCAGCGGTCACTCCTTCTGTCGGTGAAGAGGTTTTCGTTTTCCCAGCTATTGATTTCCTAAAATTGAATGTTGGCCAATACCCGCTACCGGAACTCCGTAACCCCGCGTCAGGAGAAGATATTGTTTTCATTATGCACACCTCTGGATCTACCTCTGGGAAGCCGAAGCTGGTTCCTACAACAGTTAGGTGGCTGGATTGCAACATTGACAAATTCCGGCACTTCGCGTTCCGGCCCCCAGGTATTGAAGCTCAGGAGACCATCCCAGCCAAGTAAGTGCGCCAACCGTGACAGACGAACCCATCTAACCAATATACAGTGGAAGCTTCTGTCACATTGGGTGCACGCAGGCACTCATTGCACTCGTAGATAGGGGTGGTTGCATGGTTCTGCCTACTTCAATCCCCTACTCAGTCAACGAGCTGAAAAGGATGGTCAAGGAGTGCAAAATCACCACCCTGAACATGTTCTCCTCCTTCATGGCCGACGTAATCAGACAAGCCCGCAAGGACCCCGAGGTGCTCGCAATGCTTCAGCATTTTGACGCCTGCACCCACGGTGGGCTTCCCCTGGACGAGAAAGAGGGGGCATGGGCTCGGGAACAGGGCGTCAACCTGATCAACGCGTTCGCCAGCACTGAGGTCGGCTGTTTGATGATCAGCAGGGGAGGACAAGAGGGTCAATACCTGCGGTTGTGGCCGGGTTCGACATTTGAACTGAGGCCCATCTCGCTGGTCTCAGACGCAAAGGATGGCGATGCAAGCAGTACCGCGAATGGTGCATCCAGCGAGAAGCTCGTGGAACTCGTGGTCCCCAAGCACGCGCCCGAGTGCCCACATCACTCACTCTGCGACAAGAAGACAGGCGAATTCGTGACAGGCGATATCTTTCTGCAGGTGGGATCAGATATTTATATCCCCAAGGGCCGCAACGACGACTGGATCAAGATGGAGATCTCGCTCCGCTGCGACACGCGGTCCATCGAGCAAAACGCGCTCGAGACCTGTGAAGAGGATCTCATCAGCGCCGCCGTCGTCGTTGGCGCTGCTCGCCCTTCACCAGCCCTCCTTATCGAAGCCAAGCAAAGTGGCCGTCATAACGAGTTGCCGGCTGAGATTCTGCGCCGGATCGCCCCGTTCCACATGCGCAGATATACTCACGAGCGTATCGTTGACTCGCGACTCATTATCGTCGTGCCTCGCGGTTCCTTACCAAGGACTCCAAAGGGTACTATACAGAGGAAGCTCGTGGAGAGAAATTTCAAGAATAAGTTGGACCAGATTTACTCGGAGGTCTATTCATAAGGGTATAGGACAGAGAAGTATTGCCGGTAGTTGCGTTTCCTAAGGGATAAACTCGTCCTTACTAGGTTTATATTAGTAGGATTATAGAGTGTAGTTTTCAGTTTATTAAAGAAATAAAATACTACGTCACCCCTTTCGCTTTAGACCGGTGGTGCAAGGGGTACAATCAGCCGAAGGCTGAGAATCCGCGGGCCAAGCAATTATCTACAACCACTACATTATTTACGCACTGGAGCACTTTTTGTAACATTTCTTCTTGTCGCTAGCAGAATCACCTGGAATTATGCAGAACCTTGGTCTGTCTTGTAGGGATTCCGTGTAAGAACCTGTCGTCTCCGAAGTTGCTGATCCCTCATCCGGTGTTGATAATAATATAAACAATACGTATATTGCCAATATGGACCCCCTCGCAATAATATCGTATTTTCAAGAAGCGATATTGTATTACCCAATATGAACATGACCCATATTGTATTGTATTGCCAAGAACCAAATATGTTGGCAGTGTGACAAAACATCCAATATATTCCACGTGACCTCATCCTTCATCTGCCTCAGCGAAAATCTCGTCACCTTGAAAATCTCGTATCCCAAACCATGACTTCAGGCACTCCAATGGTTCAATCACATCACTCCCAAGTCGACTTCGACGGTTTGTAATGGTTATCTTTGCCCCAGAGAAGAGTCGTTCGGGCTCCGCAGACATTGCAGGAATTGACAATATATCCACGGCCATCTTGCTCAGGATCGGGTAGTTTTTCTGCTGCGTCTCCTCTAGCCACCATGCAAGGGCGCTCGTAAAACCATAAACCCGTTCAGACTTGCAATAACGCTCGTATTCGTCCGTGATGAGTGACGGCTGCAGGTGCTTGTTCCGCCAATTCAAGAACCCGTTCGTGGTCACCGCTGGGACCTCGCAGGGTGGAAGAGGTGATTCCACAGGCCTATATTCGGTCCACAGCGCCTCAACCCACTCCTTTTTCCAGTTCTCCTGGATGTAGTGCCATTTATGCGAAGGGTGGAGCACGATAGCTGCAACGTAGGCAGGTCATTCATCAGTAAGGCGATAATACTTGTCCATCTTCGCCTAGCCCGAGTTATACATCGGTGCCATCACTGGATCGTCGATAGCTGCCTCCTTGCCGGCTTCGAATTGTGCCAATACAAAGTCCATAGCCAGGAGGACATTGTCGAGTGTTGCAAACGATGACTCGAGAGCCTTAGTCGCCATCTTCAGCTTCTCTAAGAAGGACTTGATCTTCTCCAAGATGGTCCAGTTCTCTAAAGAGAGCTCGTCTCCAGCGCAATCTGCTTCGATCCATTTGTTGAAATAGCCGTCAATTGCGTCTCTAAGATTCAAGGCCGCTCTCAACATGGTATACCACGAGCTCCACTTTGTGTCGTTGTCTCGCGCAAGCTTACGGTTATGGCTGATAGCAAGAAACTTTTGGCTGCGCTGAACAATGCGTTGGATGTAAACGACGAAGTTGTGAAGCCTGCCAAGAGGACCCTAATCAAGCATGTAGACCAGAAATGCGCCGCATTTCCACTTCTGCACCAATCAGAATCTCCATTTTCTTACCCCGAATTTCCCCGCGTTTCTTCCACGAAGGCCCGTGCCAACCATGTAGACGACCGCGCTCTTAAACTTTACAGCGTGTAATAATTTCGGTTGCGTCGATTAGAAGGAAGGAAGCAGCAATCAAGCTCTCTCTTTATTCTTGGCTAAATGTGGCTTCCTAGAGGGTATCCGATACTCTTGCTGCCTTCTCAACTTTA
>NJCR01000243.1:0-17407 GCA_002234235.1 Fusarium hostae | reverse complement strand
GAATACGGTGTAATTGAAAATTTGAATTTTGTATGGGAGGAGCCAGGTTTTTGTTATCCATTAGGTGGGGGTATCCATTAGGTGGTCCTGGATGGTAGTTCCTGCTTCTTCATCTTCCTTTGCCTTGATAGTGTCTAGGCTGAGTTGCTCTTCAGGGTCGACGTTTTGTCCTTCGTCGTCGACATGAATCTCATTTTCTAATTCCTGATTCTCACAACTATCTTGACGCCCTAAACAAGTGTTCGTGGTTGACTGGCTCATATCGGCGCCCGGATAACGATAACACCGCCACACCATCACATGGGGCTGTGCTGGTGACGCACAGACCCCCGATTAACTAATGACAACGGATGCTTTATCTCCTTATATTAGCTCCTCCTTCCTAATTCATCTCGATTCAGTAAATCCCGCACCATTTTCATTTGCCTCACGCTTATTGATAATGGAACAACAATCAAACTGGCAGAAAAGATGCATAGGGCATTTCAACCGACGTTATGAAGAACGACTCACAAAAAAGCGACACAATTTAAACCCAACAAACAAGTCAAACTTCCAGCAATTTCTCGACGATAAAGAGTTTTACGAGGCCCGGCGTCATGTTTGGAGTAACCCTCCGGACACCTGGAGGTTTAGGGCTGGAGTTATATTTTGGGAAGTTCTGGGAACAAAGCCAGGAGACTATATGGTTTTCTGTGATATGTTGACAAACCCAAAAGGAGATTATGAAAAGTCTCTTCGGCATCTCAAGCTTACACCTCATCTTTCCCTGGAAGAAAATCGGAATGAGATTCAGATGTGTGGTATTAGTAATTTGGCCACTACTACCATGTCAAGGGAGCTGAGACTCTACCACGAAGATTTAAAGAATTATAAAGAAGGTCTGTTTCTCATGTACAATTTAGCCCCACGTACTAATGCAACGTTTAAGTCGATTTCTGGTCTCTGAGCCCTTCAAAATCTAACGGAGTTTACGCGCTTGAATACGGACTGATGAGCTATGTGCAAAATGAATGGGCCAAAGTCAAATGGGCCTATCCGAATGAGGTTCTTACTACAAAGTTTCAACAGCATGATTTGACGCAAGCGCAATCAACAGGTCACGACTCTAACAGTAATGCCCAGTATGAACAACCTGATGGAAAGATAATTGACATTCTTATCTCCTCTCCTGATACAGATGAGGCGCCAAATACTTATGAACAGTTGCAAGATGTCTGGAAAATTGATTTCCCTCATGACTTCGCCCTCACGGATGACAACAAGCGAATTATCCAGGAATCTGAGGGAAGTAAAATATCCTGCGATTGGGAGAAGATATTTAAAGATGAACCTCAGGAATGCCAGAATTGGATTAGTGGAGAGATGACCTGTTGGCAACACATCATTGTCTCTCGAGCTGCAGTTATTAAACTTTATGACTACCCGTGCAAGACAGACAAAGGATTAGACATCCTTCTAGAATATTTCTATAAGTCCCTCCGGCTTTTCAACCCAACATATGTTAAGATGGATAAACAGGGCCGAGTGTGTATCGGCAAATGCCCGGTGGTAGGTGGCTAACATCTTCTCCTTCGGGGGTTTCAAATATGTTGACCGTTCTTAGTAATGGTACCCTATGACAGCTTTGAGCGATGGCTGTTACTAGAGGTTAGGCAAAACAGGAGGCAGAGCATGATCTAGCAGGGACATAACATCGACATGGGAGTGTTACACCTTAGGTGTCATCGCCCGCCCGAAATTCAATGGTCGAGGGTATTGTGTCTCCGGCGGAAGGGGTCGGGGGTTATGGCGGTATATGAGATTGGCTTATCGTCGCAATAGCATGGGAAATCTTGTCCAGGGTCGCGTGAGAAAATCGACGGCAATTGGGGGTACCAGTAAGGATAACGCAACGACCTCAATTGTAAATGGTACGACCACATAATGGGAGCCAGTCTGCCAATCCATTCCGGGCATTTACTGGCTTACGAGAAAATCACTACCTCGACGGCTTCTCCGTATGATTGGCGCTTCATATTATGATCGACGTGCTCAGCGCTGCCCGCAAATCAAATGCAATCAAACAAATTACCAAACAAATCAATCAAATATCTCGAAATCTTATTTCAAATAAGCAAATCCAAAATCCTAGATTTGAAATAACATTTGATATATTTGATATAAGATATGATGCCGCGGAACATAGTTGGCCAGGCTCATGCGCGTCATTCTTCACAACCTACCCGGTACTAAGAATGTGCCAAGGATCTGGCACTTAGACCAGGCCAATCAGAGCCATCAAACAAGCTCACTGAAGCCCCACAACACCAAGCATCGCGTCATTGTTGATGTTTATTTGTCACAGCGCGTAGTCGTCCTCAATCAATAATGCTTAATCCAATGGAGATAGACGGCCAACTAACCCCTTCTCCACCAGCCTGGTTTTGCTCACCCTTAGCCGTCAAGCGCGATTAGGAGAGGTGAAGAACCAGAACGATCATTGTCTAAAAAACTAAGGTAGCCCATTCTGGGGATTTGTGTCGACAGAATTGCAAGGTGTAGTGGTGTCGCGTTTGCCGACCGGCAAGTAAATGTACCAGGAAACCTATCATGGTCAAGAGGCTTTTTTGACCGTTTTCCAGTTGCATGGTGCCTAGGAGATGATCTTTTGGTCAAGGTTGGATGTATTCCGGCTGGCAGGGTTTGGCTTGGTCTTTGGTGGCAAGTGGCGATTGGCTGAAGAGATGAGGTTCGCGTGCTCGAGGTCTAGGGTCGCAACAAATAGCCCCACTGGGAGGCCGGGAATAACATTGGAGAACCACGGCGATGAGATTTGGAACATTTGAAATGTTTGATCAAATATCTTAAACAACAAATCCAGTTCCAAAAAGTGTCAAATAAATCAAATATGACCACGGATTTGATTTGTTTGACTTAAGGGCAGCGCTGGACGTGCTGCGTATTTTTAGTACTATCGCTAACGAAGCCATGATTATATAGCACCGAAAACCGAAATCGATTGATTGACTGTTCTATATGGGTCATGAGAGAATAGTCACTTTAAGAGATTGGCCACATTGTCGACAGAAGTTCACAGTGGCAGATTTGGACGTATACTGAGCCATGACAGCTGGCCTCCATCAAGTAGATGCGTCGCTACTGACGCGACGCGAAACGGGCCTCGTTACTGACCGTATTCAATAGAACGCTAATATGAATACTGCACTCAGCTCATAGAAACTTTTCTCGCCCCGATTAGTGAAAAGGCTATGTAATTAAATAAGTCCTTATAAATCTCGTTTATAAACGTAGCCACATATATTGTTGAACCGTGAATTGAGCGATTGAATTAACTGTCTGTCTGGCATTTCTGAAATGCACTGCCTTGTCTCTAAAAGAGGAGTAATTATCATGTGACTCTTCCATTTCAGGAAACGCAGCTCCTTTGGTCAAAATGCCTTGTCTGCGGCATAACATATATCGTTCTTCAAGTAAATTTCCACACTATGTACACACCTGTCCAATACAAAAAGCGCGCATCTCAACGTATTTACCTGATTGATGCAAGCGACAGTACTTATGAATCGCACTGTTAATCTGTCTCCACTTTCCCGTGATGTCACAGACAACGTAGTCTTTGGTCGGATGTAGTAACAACTTGGAAACAAGGCAAGATGCTCGGTCGCGATAACAGCTGACGTGAGGTAACTGGCACCGTACTGGGGCGCTCAGTAAAAGGAATACGGCATGCGGTGAGAATGTAGGAGATGCTGCTGCTTGTTGTTGATGGTTCTCTGTATTGAAGGAAAGAATCTGAGGTGTTGGCAAGTGTTGGCCAACAGCTCAATTCAACCCAATCAAAATCCTGGGCTGAATTGAGTTTTGCGCTTGGCGAGCCTGGCCGATTTTAGCTAGATCGCTAACTCATGGACTGAGATAAGATAAGGTGATAAGATAAAGAAACAGCTACCCGAGACCTAAGGATGTTTCTCAAAGACCTATATATTACTAACTTTACTGGGTACTGACTTGAGGGATTTGCAAGTTAGGGCCTACTATGGCCTCAACTTAAGAGCTTTTTTCCCGACTTTCAGTCAGGGTTTCGGACTTGAAGGATTGAACGACTTATTGTTACCAACATCGCTCAGGTGTCGGTCCGAGTCAAAGTTGATTATGGTGGAAGCTTCTTTGGGTGGATGGTTATATCTTGGGGAGGTGGCGTGTTCTATATGACCTATGTTAGTTGCCTGAAGTACGGTATTTCCTGATAGGCGGAGAACTAAAAAGCTGTGCATGGAAATGAGGCCGCTGCCCAAGGGGTCAGCCTCGTCATACCGCCCGCTGAATCTCCGCGACAAAGGCACCTGGGTGTTGAGAAGTAATTCCCTTTGGTGTGCACAAACGCTCGTTGTTGGTCGGCCGCAGCCTGATACTACATCCTTATCAAGAGGTTGCTGCGTATTTGACGACCACCATAGCCTGTCCTATTTTAGATTTTAGGTGTCAAGTGGTGACGCCGACTCGTCTGGCTACATGTCAAGTTCATTAAGCCCCCATTGTGGATTCCAGGTAGCTGCATCGAGGACAATGGGACATGGTAGCACTGTTTAGGACCACAGCTCGGAGTTGCAGGAATGGGTCGGAATGCAGCTTTGCTGGCTTAAGGTTATCAGAACAGGATTCCTTGGTTGGATGCCTTCTCGGTGTGGCCTGCAAAACACTTCCAACGTGGGGCAGGTCAACTGAACATTCCACAGGAACTTGTCGCTTTGATTTCTCGGGTTTCTGAATTTCATTGGCAATCTCCCTGAACTCTCTTCCAGGCGGATGATTTGCCTTCTACTGTACCGCAGAAACTTGATGTTGGTGAACGCAGGCGAAAGCAAGCAGGACACACAAGGCAACGACAATATCATCAACTAAAACTGGGACCTGTAGAGATTGGAGTCTCTGGCGGGACCTCAATGGCTGCCGTAAACACAGCCATAATGAGACAAGTACCATGCAGTACCCCTCACTCGGTCATACCCCTCACTCGGTCATACCCCTCTACCGGTCAGCAAAAAAAAATAGTCTCCCATATAAAATGCGATTTTTCAACATGACGGCAAAAACTTGGCAAAATTAGCAAAACTAAATTCACACTTAGGATCAAGATTAGAATCGACTGTAATTTAATACTCCCTTGGCCTCTTAACTGCGCGGCCTGCGCGGGTCCGTACAACTAGTAACTCTTCCGCCTCCGAATTTGAGCCCTCATCCTCTTCCACTCCTCCCACCTCGATCACATCCTCGACAGCCTCTATCTCTTCAGCTGCTTGGTCTGGCTCAGAAATAGTATTACCAACCACTAGAGCCTCGGCTAGTGTCATGAACTTCCTGTTGGGATTCGGTATCGCCTTTCTCTTCTTGCCTCTGCTTAACCGTCCGACTTCCTCCTCTAGACTGGCTACTCTTGAGCTTAGGGACGCGATCTTTGACTCTTGCGCTTCAAAACCTTTCGATATCACAGAATACCGTCTTCTCGTTGAGGGACTTTTGTTCTTCCCCAGATCCCTGATATGACGGCTGGTCTTTGGCGTGTTATCAGAGTCGCGTTGCCCGTCGCTGGGGCCGTCCGATGCAGGCGTCGTTTCCTTCTTGTCTGACTGAATCTCTGGATGCATGAGCGCTTTCCGCCGAGAAATCGGCCAGTTTCCAGTCACTCTCCAGCCAGAAAGCATGTTTTTCTTCGTCATGCCCACTTCCCTGGCTTTGGCATAAGCCTTGATGAAGTTGACCTTGTCGACCGGGGCAGAATCGGTCAAGCTTGCCAGTTTTTGAAGTTCTTTACGATAGGCAGCCTTGGAGGTATTGAACACCCCATTATCAAGTGGCTGTAGGCCATGAGAGCAGTGGGCTGGCAGGTAACAACAATATACGTTGTTCAAAAAGCACGTAGCCATCCACTCATCCTGGATTTTGAGTTAGCGACATTTTTTATTCAGAAGGCTCGGAACGGGCAGATACGCACGGATACGTGGCTTCTATGGCCATCTAATATGATAAGCCTCGCATCGGACTCATCTTCCGGTTGTGTTTGGGGAAGATAGACCTCTCTGAGCCACTCAATTGCGATATGGTTGTCTGTCCAGCCGNNGACGTGATATAATACCAGTCGGCCACCTCCTTGAGCTCATCGATAAACCACTGTTGTTGAAGTTCTTTGCCTTTAAAGATAATCCCCGGTTTCAGAAGATGGCCAGTTGCAGTCACGGCTTCGAGAAAGCTAGTCCAAGTGCGGGACTGAGAGCCTTTGAGGAAGGCCTTCCTTTTGGGATCGCTGCTGCCGATAACCAAGGAATCCAAGCCTGGATTCGCAATGGGTTAGCTGAAGTAATGGGTATAACGACAAATGCTTACCAAATCCAGCCATTATACCGCCCTCGTCAACGTTAACTGTGTTCTCAGGTTTGATCCAGCCATATTCTCTCTCTCGAATATCAAAGTACCAATTGACGGCGGTTGGGGTAAAACAATTGAACCTCGATGCTTCCTGGCGTTTTCCTATCTTGTTCTTTATGGATGGATGGCGTTTCACGAACCTGGTTAGCCAATGGACACCGATAGGCCGTTCCCTGCCTTGTTGTCGTAGGAGGGCAGCGACGGTGGCGCGAACTTGACTGTGGGATGGAGCATAGCCTAGGGCCTCTTGCCGAAGTATCCAGGTAATCAACCTCGCCTCTTGAGACTTGGATAACAGCCGGCCAGGATGGGTGACTTCAGATTTAGGCGGTATGCCTCTTAGTCGATCAGAAAGAGTGGTCTGGGGCATGCCATGCTTCTGGGCGGCCTCATGTTGCGAGAGTCCGTTATCTGTGACATCCAGCATGGCTTCGATAACATCATCCTCTGTATAAGGTAATTGAGGCATTTTCAGCGTGGTTTTGAGAGGCTGGTGTAGATAAAAATCTGATGAGACTTGGCGGAGGGGGGTTGATGAGGGAGGCGTTTTGAGACATTTCACATTAGTGCTGTACGGTCATTCCGCAAGCGTCACTGGAGAAGGAATGTTAAAATATTAAATCTTATGCAATTTTAAACACGGCGGCTATTTTCCCACGTTAACAGCTTCACCTTTGGTCAAAGACTATGCAAGTGAAAAATCGCATTTTGTATGGGAGACTATTTCTTTTGCTGACCGGTAGAGGGGTATGACCGAGTGAGGGGTACTGCATGGTAATACCGAGACTTCCAGCTAGCTATTGTCTGTCTCCACCTGAGCAACTTGCGCCGAACACAGTGCTCCGTTGTTGATGGGGTATTATCCTGTCAGTCTAAACTTGACCCATGGTCCGGCACCCTAAACATTACTTAAAGCTTATATACGGATGATCTAGAGGCATCTATAGCGGAAGGAAACTTTGTAGTAAGCATCACAAGCTCCCTCGCTTGTATAGCTACTAGGGCTCTGTGAGAGTACATAATTGTAGTAGCTATTAGCTGCTGAAAAGGTAGGGGCCTCAACAATTGGCCAACAGTCCGTGCGAAACGAACTGTTGCAGGCAGGGAGATTAATTTGGCTCTCATACGTGACTTATATTGCATACAATTTAGTACATTAGAGACCAAGATATCG
This sequence comes from Fusarium hostae, assembly GCA_002234235.1. Classification (NCBI taxonomy): domain Eukaryota; kingdom Fungi; phylum Ascomycota; class Sordariomycetes; order Hypocreales; family Nectriaceae; genus Fusarium; species Fusarium hostae. Next base: position 9,807 of record NJCR01000243.1, on the reverse strand, counting down.
AAAAAAACGGGTGACCTTATAGTAGACTGGCACCTTAGTCCCACAACCGTGTGAGTTTATGGAGAAACGGCATCATCCTTCAAGTCTGATCGCTCCGCCGATGTGAGCGGCTACGGGAAAATTCCTGCGCCACATACGCAAGGAGTTTCAATCCTCCACAACCGTGGAAACTAATCACCTGACAGCTTGGTTCTCGTAACAAATACAGACTACTTAATATAATGTTCCTCACAAAAACTCAGATCAAAGCCAAAACCCTTCTACAAACATTTATCCAGTCCTGAATTATGCTCTGGTGCCGATTGTTCGGCAGAGTGTCTACAGAAAAGCAAATCAAGCAGAATCAGTCGCCCATCCACGCTTTCGATGAAGAGGCGAGCCGAAAAAGGTAAAGCCAGCAGGGCTCCCGTGGACGGAAGTCTCCTAACTCGGAGTCGCAACGATGGCGATGGTTATCGCTGCTCTAATAAAAAACAAGAGACATTTGCGTGTCCATTTTACAGAAGATACCCACTGCGCTTTCTAGAGTGCATAAATGTCAGGCTGGTCACCATATCAGTTGTGAAGCAACACCTCAAGAGACGGCACGTATCAAGGTCATCTTGCTCAGTATGCGGAAACGGTTCCCCATCCTCAAATGATTTTGATGTTTATACGCGGGGAAGGAGCTGTTCTGAATGTGACAGAGATGGTTTCTACAGCATCAGCAAAATTAGGAGGAACAGACTACTTTCACCTGAGCTCTACGAATTTTGAACCACCCACTGAACAGGGCTTTCAGGTGTCTGGCAGTGCCCCTCTCTCCAGGGAATCTTCAATGCAAGTGTGTAGCATTGGGGATTATTATGACTTTCAGCCAGCTGGGGTGGTGTTCGAATCACAGGGCCATGACTGGGAACACAACATAAACAACCTCGCAACATCCCCGGAATTCTTCAGTGCAACGAACCTTTTGGATTTTCCTAAGTATCCTTGCGATCTTTTCTGAAGAGGTCTTTCGCTGCAGTGGCTCCATTATATCGGCTAGCCGTAGGTCAGGTTCCACTGCTGGCCTGAACACATTTCTTCCTGCTCGCTCATACACAAGTAATCCATCTGGCTTCGTTTGTATTTTGACGTTTGGTGCCCCTTGATAACCAAACACGTCACCAGTTGGCTCTGCTGCCGATCTCCTATTGCTCCATGCAGCTTACAGAATGGCCAGTTACTAGTCTACGAACATGATGATAGATTCGCCTACCAGCACGACGGCAATTACAGAAAAGAGGAGGGCATGACGGTTGTGTTGTAGACTAGGGAGACTGCAAAAGGTGGCTTGGAAAAAAGGATCTATATCCATCTAGGAACGTTATTAAACTCATTTTGAGTCTCCTGCAGACACAAATGCGTTTCTTCGTAGGTCAATGACGGCAAGGGGGGAGGGGGTGAATATCGCGGCTAAAACCACAGCATTGGAGTGTAGTCAGGTGTTTTACAATGGTTGTATTTAGACATGGTCACGTTTCTTGGACGGTATTTCTCCTCTATGTAGAAGAAAACCAGGCAAATAGGAAGTACGTCGAAAGCCAATCATTATTGTTTCTCCAGTGGTAAGCCGACAAATCTAACCATAGAGGGGCTGCTAACTACAACCAGTAGTGTTGTATTTCTAAAACGACGACTGCGGATCTTTGTAGTAGAAATATACTAAACCGAACCTGGTAAGTTGTGCACCTATCACGTAATATTAAGGAGACTTACAAAACCATGACTCTTGCCATTACTCGCAGTGTCATGGATATCAAAGGGCGGGTTATGTTAATTCATATTAGGAAGTAAGATTAATGGTATTTCATAGAAATATCATACATATTTACTACATGATATCTTGTACTGAGAATTGGCTAGGTTATCTGAATAGAGCAATACAGTGTAGGCAGTGATAGTCAAGAGGGGTCCAGAGAGCTTTAATTTATGTCTTCGGCAGAGTGTTGGGCTGACGACCTCGACCCGGCAGTTTCCCCTGGGTCCCGTAGTATTCTGGCATCGCGTTATGTCGTAGGCTCTTCGCATCTAAGCCAGCCGCGTATACCAGTCAAGCCCTATTGATTGCCCGTTTCACAACATGATTTCAGCAGTCTGGAGACTTTGTTGCTTGGCGCTCAGGATAAAGCGAACAGATCTCACAAGACTTGGCGAATAGACCGCTTGCAGCTCTGTAGAAGCGATCGTGCTGGGGCACATAACTCGGCCGGGACGGCACTCGGTGACTTGCATATTTTGATCATCCTGGACAATCAACTGAGATCCGCAGTCGCAGTGAAGAACCGAAAAGGACCGCGAAGCAGTCGCCTGCACGAGCCTCCACTCCGTTTGGCACCTCATCAACGGCGGTGACAACCCACACGCCACCACCATCGCGGACATGCGCTTGAGCTTGTCCTTGACTGTCGATGATGATTTGCAAGTGGAATATACCCTGCCCTTCGCAGTCTTGAGTTTTATCTTTTTAAGCGGTTCACAGCGTTGAATTCGTGGGGCCAAAACGCATCTATTTAGTCAGCATCGGGGTCCATATGAAGTGTTGGCCAACATGGAACAGGCTCGATCTACCATAATCCCAACACCAACACCATGGAGTACAACTCGTAGCTGGGTGTCTATGACAGCCGGACCCCAGAGTGCTGTAGAGTGCTATTGGCCCAACAAATGGACTTCGTTTCATGCCCGTTTTGGGCATTTTTGCTGCGGCAATGAAGTTAGTATTAAAAGAATATGCAACTCGCCGCGATCGCCTTGGCCAAGCCTTGTTGAGTTCAATGAATAAACCTCAACAACAACATCCATCGCTGTCCTCGAATGCAGGTCACGGGTTTATCATCTTCATACGATATCTACATCATCTCTATCATTGCATTATATGACCCGTGATATAGGAGTTAGCCAAAGCCCATCGTGTCAGCCGAAATTCAACCTTTCGGATTTGGCAGTCATCCAAGCTAGCCTGCAAGCGACTGAAAGTTGGGTCTAGCCTCTCCACAGTGGCATGCGCATGACAACAACCTTGTGTTCCAGAAGGAACCCTGCTGAATGTTCGCTCTCCTTACAAATCACCTCCGTGATGTTGAAATGTCTGCAAATGCTTGCAGAGCTCGTCTCCGACGCGAATAGATGAGTGTTAGAACCCGTTCCAATGTATTTTAGTGTTCTAGGCTAGTCTACTTCTTGCGTTGATGAAGTAACTTTCGTCCATGTCGCGCTTGCACGGCGACCTTCGGTCGCCGTAAAAGATTCCACAATCCTATCCTTCCCACCGCGAGACTCGTAACTATTCCCGCTCTATTGGGGCCTGCGCTTGTTTTCGACTGGTCAATCTCAATACATGGCGACCAACAGGAAGCCAACTTCCACTCCAGTCCCAGACGCGGATCTAGCCAACGAAGGGCACTCCCTGCCCCATCCAGCAAAAAGATACGGAACACGGATGACTTGGTGTCATGCCTTCTGCTCGTTGCGGTCCAGCCGAAATACTCCACTGACGTGCCTTTCACGGACTTATCCAAAGCCTGTTCGAGTTCATCTACCGAAACGGGGTTTTTGAACGTCCACTTGGCAATACATGCCACACGGCAATACCTGTCGTTGTGGAAATATGAAAGGCGTCCACCATTCGCTGCGTCACCGCAACAACACTGCCCATTTTGGACATGTGAAGAAGAGGACTCCATCCTCAAATCACTCACCCCCGGTTCGCCTGGTTTAGTTTTTCGCCCGCTCTCTCCAAGTACCAACTGATGTTGAGCAGCTCCCTCTCGTCGCCTAAATCACCGCTCGCCCAGTCGCGCAGTTGCTCGGTAGACAAACGTTTCGTCGCGCCGCTCCTCACTCTACTTGGTGATCAGTACAGTGATCATAGGCCCGCCCACTCTCCTTTTGTCGGAGGGGTACTATCACTCACCTCTTCGTGATTGACGTCCGCCGATAATGAAAGAAAACTCGCGTCTCGCTCGAACAGTAGATGGCGAGTTCAACTTGCATGGCACTCTGTGAAGAGGGGGTTCACCCTTTATGTATCCCTTCGCCCCTAGGTCTCCCCTGTAATGAATGGTGCAACCAAATCGCTGGGCTCCGTGTCATTGGTCGTACCTCCCAACGAACCAAATCAATTTCCTCCGTTCGTCCGTCATTACGAACTGACCAGCGTCCTTGGTCATTTCGACTCATTTGTCCTCGTGCCTCGGACGAAATGCTTACCCGTCTCCGCCCTCCTCGTCCTCGCCCCACGTCGTTATGTGTGATGCCTGCCTGACGACACTCATATGGCATTCCCATGGTTCCATGGTCACTCCTTAAACCAATGTTAAGAATCTTCGATTCTGTTAAGGGGTGGCTTCATCCATCCGCTACGATTCGGTATGGGGTGATGTATGTCACTACTCGAGATCTTCGAGACCTTGGGACCCTATAGGACCCAAATGAAGGGGTACCTGTGTTGCACATACAATCTCGCTGACGCTCGCATTTATTTTCGTGGTCTAGGGAAGGCCACTATTCCAATTGTGTGAAGTAGAGTATAGTTTTGACTCACTCACGTTCGTCTCACCTCGGGCGTCAGCTTTAGGCTCCGATAACTTTATACGGAACTCTGGTGGTCGTCCAGTAACCTGCTTCAAGCCTCAAAGCGGCCAGCCGTTTTGAAGTTCGGCTCCGCGGCCCGCCTAACGGACCCAAAGTCGGTCCTTCTCCGTTCAAGCCATCGGAGGTATGCTATGTCCGTGTCTCATGGCCTGATATGGTGGCTCTAATATCAAAGGATCCCCTGACTTCGATCCTGGGGCCCTCTAATTGTCGACCTTTTTCTTCCTCTTCAGAATTGGCTTCAATGCTGGCCACTTACGGCAGTTCTAAGAATTCATGGATTGCTTCGGGCTGAAGTTTTACAATGATGCGGACTGCGACGACGATCGGCTCAGATACTGGCTGAAGACGAGACTGATGAGGGAATCTTGATACTTGATCCGCAAGTGCCCTAGGCACACAGAACGTTTATCTCCTGAACGATACATGACCCCTGCGTGACCTTTTATTGAGTTCTTGACGTACGTCTTCTAGAGCTAGTGGCCGTTCGCTGGCCGTCAAAACATACGCTATGCTGAATACGCCTCACAGGGGCCATAACGCTGCATCTCATTATGCATCGCTTTTGTTTCTTTTGTCGAATTATCATCACGAGTGTACGGCACCATGGATCTATAATACACCCCCGAGCCGGGAAAACGATGGCAAGGTATGATGGGCAATAATATTCATTCGTAAGTATCCGGTGAGATCTCAGCGTCGTCCTAAACTATTAGAGGCTTATGTCTGACCCTTGGCCATCAGCGGTGTTAAATATGGTAGCGCAGGTTTCGTGCATGTTTTCAACGACCTAGCCATTGAACAACGAAAGGTTCAAGGTGATGGCAAGGGCATATACGGGAAGACAAATGATGACTGGGTCGCACGCATCCTCGAGATTCGTGTTTCCGATGAGCATCACGTCTATGCACGCGTCTACTGGATGCAGCGGCCCGAAGAACTCCTGGCTGGAATGCCTGACGGTAAGAAAACAGTTCAAGGTTGCCCGCCGTATTATTCCGCTAATGAAGTCATTGCTTCTGACTACGTTATGTTCCCAAAGGCCTAGCGATGTAGGGGCCGGAGTCTTGTTCTTCCCTGAGGTTATCGGCATCCAATATCACGACTTGCATTTCGATGGTATTTAGGTCGCGCAAATAGAATCTTTCCACGCTGGTCTTCCAATACACTTCATGGCTGTGGTTGTATTGTCGAATCAATCCTGATCCAGGGAGATGTAATAGCTCGGTAGTTAGAGTAGCCACTACATTGTTACCTGTAAACGTCCTGAGAAAAACACATCAGTTACCAACACCATCGAGGCCCAAATGTTATAGGCATTCATATTGTTCCTCATCTGATGGCACGTATCTTATAGATCTTGAGCCTGCAGTCGCCTCCGCTGGCTCAATGCTAGCTAAGAGTATACAGTACTCGATAGCTTTACCAATTGGGAGCCGTTCAAACTGACATAACTCAACAGTTTCGTGTGGCGGCGAAGTAAGAGTATTTTGTCTTTCAGCTTGGTCGAATGTTCGCTTACTCCAAGTATACATTGCGTGTAGGACGGCCGCGACGATGGAGGCGATGGAGGCGATGCGGATTGGTTGGGCTTGAGCATAGAATATTTTGCTTGGGGATTTGTACCGAATGCTTCTGGTTGAGCCGATTGATCCTACAGTCTCTGTCTCTTGGTTGCTTCAGGATGGCATGGTGGGTGTAGAGGCGGAAGGCGATATTTCGTAACCCTCACGACTTTCTCAGGTCGTCATCTCAGTCGGCTTATTCGGTAATGTGATCGAAGTATTAGTTCATTTCCTTAAGCCAGAAGCGTCAGACATAGTTCACCGATATACAGAATCCTAAGAAATGGGGCCAGCAACGCGAAGATAGGCAGAATCAGAAGAATCACAAGGCATTCGACACTGGCTTGCCCAAGTACCGACACGTGAGAGCTTTGCATGTAAGAGAATCTTGATCGGTCTGGTGTGTGTCGGTATATCTCCACGACGAAATAATGTGGTCATCAATCTCGGTCACTTTGCGACATCATAAGTGAAGCGGGGGTTAACATCCATCGACGGCGATCCGTAACTGTCAATGTCGATTGGTATGGGGTGGTAGCAGTAGAAAACATGGCAAAGCGAGACTGTAATACTTACGTGGCCTGCCTGAGAGGGGTCCTACTGCATAAGAGCAATGACAACTTGTACTTAGTCCGGAGACTGTTCTATAGTCGAGTGTAATACACAGATCCAAGGCGTGAATCCTACTGTCACGGAAGTTACAAGATAGTACAACATTTGATTTGCCAGGGCTTGATGATCTCGAGCTTAGCTCCACGGGTGTTCGTAGTTCGACAAGTTGTGATAACTTGTCCTTGAACCGCTAAAACCTCCAGACTTTTCCGTTTCCCAAGTTCAAATGATGCTTGGCTCGATCTTGAATAACTTTCGCAGTTTGTATGCCCTTTTCTGCTGTCTAAGTGTTAAGTGCTAAGGTTTAGAACATACTTTAGCGATTGACATTAGACTTATGGAGTAGTTGTTGATTCTAAGGTTTGGACATTATTTAGGTATTCTGATTGCTTTGAAAGGCTGCTGTGTTTTAGAAACTGAACTGCAATATCAACGGCCCTTTACTAACAAGCATAAAATATAGCGAAATCACATTCCTGTTTTGCGACCTGTTGAATACCTTGGTGGTCAAAGCGAAACTTCAGTATAAGATATAACGGTTAGTCGGGCCTGGGCTAAGCCGATATCCGTTAGTTGCGCTTAGCGGTGTACATTCCCCGTCAACAACAGCTACCCTATGCTTTCTAAGTTATTCTTACGCCTTGCAGTCAGCTACTATCAAACCAACTAAGCCTGTTGAATTAATCTTTATTGAGTTTGTTTGCTTGTTGTAGCTAACTTCTTTCCCCTCCTTTTGAGATGGTGCTCCACGGATCTCAGTGCCCCTCCTGGTGTAAATAATCGCTATGGTTTAGGCACTACCTTCGAAGCTGCTAAAGATAGAAAGACCTCATTTCAATGCAGAAGCATCATTCTGTATTAAATAACCTTTCCTGTGATAAATTTCATTCTTGTGCGGACCTTGTATCGAAGGGTGATATAGTTGGCTGTCTAGCCAAAGAAATATAACTGCCTTTATCGCACAACAGCCCAGTGGGCAATCCATTCAGCTTATGACTGCCAATGGCGACTCTGTTTGATTTTTTTGCCAGAACAACACCGTGTGGTGCCAGAATGTATGATAGGAACGCCATAGAAGAGCACTACTGGCAACATTAAATCATGGAAGTGTAAATCAAAGAGCAGTCAGTATAGGAAAGAAGTTGCTTGCTCTAGAGGAGAACAGAGCTCCTAGAACTAACTACTCCGGATCAGTAGCACATAGTCCAAGGAAATGTTCAGCTACCCTGCTCAGCATTTCTTTCACCTATTTATTTTAGTCTATTCAAAAACCTGGGACCTGGTGCCAAAGGTCTCTCAGTTTATCTGATGGTGGAAAGCCTTCATAAAAGCATCTAGCATAAGCAGCAAGCAGCACCCATGCACCATCACCACATAGAGTATTCTGATAAACTCATAACCAAGCTTGCGTAGTATATGAAATTTCACTAGCGCGTAGTACCAAAGCCACCGCTTCCGATAAAACAAAGAGTTTTGTATGAGATGTGTGAAATCACGTATCTAATCAAACATATCACTGTGGCAAAACAGGCCAGACGCTGCAATTACACAATCATCTCCAGTACTAAAGGGCTCATAATTTTGGTCAAGTGGCTTTTACTCTATTAAGCTATCTGTAGCCCGCCTCAAGAAGCCATAGAGTAATTGCGCTTGCGTTTCTTTCCTTTCGTGAGGTCTCTGCCGTCGTCTAAGCTCAATTATATGAATGATAGATGCAAATTAGCTAGCCAGGACTGTCGCTTTGTAGAAATATTCATTCGTGTATATATATCAACTTCAGCCTTCAGTATCTTAAAGTAAGTCCGGCTCGTCGGCTCTGTCTGCGCCATACTCTCCAGAGCTAATAACTGCTCCTCAAGTGGGATTATAGACCTGGCCCTGTGTGATAAAAGGTCAGCTCTTGATGCACCTCTATCGCTAGTGCGAGGCATGGGATCCACAAGTGATTACAGTGGCTAAGGAACTCTTTAAATGCCAGCGCATCATTCTCCATGAAAACAATGGATATGGTTCATCCACATCCGATATCATGACTTTTCATGTGGTTCCAGATCTATGTAGTCATGTGGCTAGACGCCATCCTGCCCATGGTGCAGAGTCTCCGCCGCTGTCACTGACTTAACACCTCGAAAAGGCTCCTCTTTATGAGTGGGAATCCAGACATTGTATAGGAGTCCATTAGAATACAGGATGCTGCCCTTTGTATTCATCTCGAGGGCTTTTTCCGTGCCTGACAGCCAAGTTGCTGACATACGATTATTGGAGGAGCTGGCATCGGGTAAGGCTTAGATCCGTGGTCGCCATTGTTCAGGGGACCTCGTGAAGGTGAATGATGAGGCAGTATATGTATGCTACGGTTGCTGTTGGTTATTCCATGTTTGTGTTGGGATTCATCGCCTTTGAAGGTTGATAACGGACGGAGAGCCTGCAAAGAAGCTTGGAGGGAAACCTTTTTCTTCTTCAGTTGGATAACAGTTCACTCAGCAGATATTGATTTATTGATAGCTCCATTGGGCTCATTGCTCCTTTTCCTCCATGCTCCTTACTGTGGTTAAAAAACCTGGTGCAGCCTTGCCCTCGCCAAGGGAAATTCGCCTTTCGTGGAAGTGTATCTCATCTATTCCACATCAACTTCTCCTCTTCTGTCGTAGCAAAGATGTTTTGAGTGAGAAGTTGGCCATGTTGATGACCACACTCATCTGTAACTATTCCAATGGACGGGGACCCCCCAACTAGCAAGATATCGATCCCCATGTGATCGTGACCCTATTTATTTGTGGCAGCCTTCTCACCACCCCTTTTCTTCTTCTTCTTCTTCTTCCCCCTCTTCTTTCTTTCTTTTACCTTCCTGTAATCTTTTTTTTTTTTTTTTTTTGGAGCATACTATGCCTCCCTACACCGCCTGGGATTGAATGTCAGACATCTCAACTTCAAGGCAACTCTATCACTCATTATAACCTTCGCGGCATAACAATGAGACCATGCCTGGTGCTATCCAGAGGCATCTGCCAGG
>NJCR01002425.1:0-44611 GCA_002234235.1 Fusarium hostae | reverse complement strand
CTCGCTTATCAACCACGTTAACCAATAGATAATATACTAAAAAGAGAATAACTCTTATATTTAAGAACTAATAGATAGAGAAGTCTTTATAAATACATTATTTATAAAAGGGAAGCGTTATGCCAGGAATGAATACAATCTCTGGCAGCAGTCTTACAGGCACGCACCAATTATATCCTTAACTTAGCAGTATCTACAAGCAGTATCAGGACAATACCCATGGTTGCAAGTATAGCTGCACAGTCCCTTGTAAGCCTCCCCAAGACCGGCAGCAGGACAGCCTTCACGGCCATTCGAGGCCGGAGGTGTCACAGCTGTTCCATACTTGATGCACTTGCACTGAGCTGGAGGGCAGTAGTTGTAGCCACAGGTGAACTGGCAGAGACCAAGATAGTTACCACTTTGACCATCAGCTACAGCACCCTCGATACAAGCCTTTTCGTTACCTGGGTCAGTCACCGTGGGGTCGTCATTTCCTTGTGTCGGAGAAGCTGGGTTGGTTCCGAGAGAAGGCTTAGGCTGACAAGTTGTGACGTGCAGACCGACAGTCAAAGACGCGAGACCACTGCTGTCGAGAGGGTCAGGGAAACCGGCGGCAACGGTACCAACATAGGCATTGAAGTTGTACAAGCCGCAAGGGCAGACATCAGTGATGTCCATAAGAGAGGTGCCGGACAAGACGTTGGTACTGCCACGCTTGAGAGTGAATGTCTGCTTGCCAAGGCTAGCATCGGCCTTGATCAGAGTAGCTCCAGCAGGGACCTCTTTCGTGACAGTGTTGCTTCCTGATTTGATGATGACTGTTCCAGCGGACTTGAGCAGACTCACAACATAGACAGCGTCTTCCATTGACTGCCATCCATCAGGACGGCCCTGGAAATAATTCTCATTAGGCTTAGGTGGAGCTCTACCAGAGGTCGTATCGGTAGCATCACAGTTGAGATCCTTCAGATTACGGCGGTACCAGTAGATAATTTGATCCTTTTCGATATACTTGGCCACGTTGGTGTCTTTGTTCTTGTATGCAGCGATGAAAGGCTTGGAGAGGTCAAGCCAACCGTTGTGAGGCATATCGTTCGACCACTTGGATGCTCCATCGTCGGTGTGTTTGTTTTTGAGAGGTCCGATGTAGTGAGACTCGCCATAGTCGTTCCAGGTAAGTATTTCAACCATAGGAAATCCTTTTTGAAGAACCTCGTTCCAGCGGTCGAAGATGAGTGAGCCGCTCGGGAAGACCCAGTTCTGATATTGTTAGTGTTTTGGCCATTCCTTTCCCATGGCAAGAGGTCACTAACCTTGGACCAGTCGACCTCAGGGCCGTAATGAGTGAAGAACCAAGGCGAGATAGCTAGTTATGAGTCAGTCACCTACACTAGTATGTGAAAGAGGGGCACTTACGAGCCATGTACTTCTTGTTTCCAAGCCAATTCGTGTAGCTCTTGTCACCATCGGCGACACTGACACTCTTACCATCCTTAGGCGCCTTGTTATTACCATCGTTCGGCCAGCCCATCCAGTTCAAAGCACCATCAATACCGTTCGTAGAGCCTCCCCAAGGAGTAAAGTTAGGAACGAAGAAGATATTAGAGCCAGAAGCGCTTCTGACAGCATTGGCATCAAGCGTATCTCCCGCAAAACTAGACACAAAAACTCTGTTGTCAATGCGTAGCTGACCTGGGCGGTCGGCATACTTCTTGACTTTCTGACCAACAGCGGCTGCATCGCCAACTGGCCAGAAATGAAAGTCGAATGAGATGAAAACCTTCATGCCATTACGATTGGCAGAGTCATACGCGTAGTCGAGTTGCGTATCCGTGTAATCGTCGGTGCCGATGTTGAGGGCAAAGGCATCAATGCCAGCAGACTTTGCGCGCTTCATATCATCGTCATAATCGGCAGAGCTTTGTCTGTTGCCAACAATACCGATCTGATGATGTTAATTGAGTATGAACGTGAGGGGTAGATATGCATACCATGAAGTGGGCGAACACCAGACGATCACTCGAGGAAGCTCTCTCAACAAGTGATTGACTGTCAACAGCAGCTCCCTGACAAGCCGTAACAGCAAAAGCTGCAAGACCAAGGCCTTGGAGTAGGCGAGAAAAGAGAACCATGGTGAACTATGTTTGACTACCAAACAGTTGGTTGTTGGTACGTCAATTAACCATGAGGGATTTAAAGCGCAGAGTCTGCTGCTTTATATGCATTTTTGAACCTGGAAGAGTAACCCGGGCTATACGGAATACCCGCATGCAGACCGTTTAGGGAAGCAGATTGCAACGCTGTGGGTCAGGAGATCCATCAACGCGCGTTGGGCTGACAGCGTGTTTCATGGCTTAATGGTGCGTTTGACAGATATTGACATAGGCTGATCTACAAGATCCCATGAGCCACAATAAATTACATATGGTTACATTGGACAAACGGCAAAATAGCTATATTTTACCACTACATTTGCTCCTAGAGTTCTCTTTCGAAGAACTGTCTGACAAGCGCTAAGAGGGGTCGCCTGTTTAACCATGTCTATGGGCTGTAACCGAGTATAAATACGAAGATGACAGGGTTCCGAAGGATTCACAAACTCCACATCATCGGGCCATAATGCAAGCCTAGTTACTATTTTACCCAAATTCACGGCAATCCGGCGTTAGTATTTAGTCACTATGTAGCTCTTTCGGAGTAGTAGTATTCAGGCTATCTCCCTCAACACGTGAAACACGGACTTTATCAATGTATCATCACCAATACTTTCCTGTGTGAATTTGGGCAGCTCTTTATATTGAAACTAAAATAAATATTCTGAGAATACTGGCTACCGTTATAAAAATGCAAGTCGAAGACATCAGCTTAGAGACTCGGTTGGCTGATGTTGGCATCGACTCTCTTATGGGCATGGAGTTACGTCGTGAGATTAACCTTGTGTTCAAGGTCGATACTGACCAGGGAGAAATGTTTCAAGTTGGTCGACTCGTTGACCTTATCACTCGTCTGGCACTAGCAACGGGTTAATCTAATGACGAGCTGTCGGATGGAGAGACGTCCGAGGAAGATGTTTGGTCTGGTGCGAACCAAGAGAATGCTCTTGTTCCACCTGCTTCCCTTCCCTGATACCAGTAGCGATCCCACAGAAAATGGCAAATACCATGGCTGCGATCTGGATACCGATGATATCCTCGATTGTTTCGCGAAAATCAAGTTTCAGACTGATAAGCAACTTGTGGACCTTCATCTCGACAATATTGACTGCGCTATTATTGCAGCCACAAGTCGCTTGGCTTCTGCCCTTGTCTTTGAAGCCTTCGAACAGCTTGACTGTTCGTTGAGTCGTTTCAGGGCAGGTGACAAGGTTCAGAGAGTGTCGTATCTTCCGCAGTATGAGCGCTCAATGGAATGGGTGTACAGCTTTCTTGAGACGGTTGCAAGGCTGGTAGATATTGACATAGCCACCGGACATCTCACGCGGCCTCCTATTCCTGTACCATGCCCCTCCAGTGAAGCTATCCTGGAAGGGCTGTTAGGTGCTTACTCCGACTGGGCAGTTGCCTCGAATCTCATTTACCACGCTGGAAAGCCCTTGGCTCAGGTTGTCTTGGGTGAGGCAGATGGATTCCGAATTCTCCCTGCTTCAGCTGAGGGCCGAGGACTTGTTGCGGGGCTGCATCGCGACCATCCGTTCAACAATATGCCCGCAGATCAGATGCAGGAGCTCATCCATGGTATCTCTCAGTGAGTCCAAGTTGAGCGACCTCTTACTTATATTACTAGAGACTTGCTTATCAATCCTAAAGGGTGTGTAACATATCATGCGGCAAGCACTTTAGGACAGGGTAGTGTAGACATTCAGACAGACGCCTCTGGCTATCATTGACCGACAGCGAACTCAAAAGCCCAAGCTGTATTTTTATCTACATCTGTCTGGTAAACAGGAAACGTCACGGAGTTTCCAGAGTAGTCATACAAATATAGTCCTCGATCAGTAGCGGCTGACACTTCTCCATAGTGGTCTTTATCAACAAATCCATAGGTATGAATAGCAAGACTGCCTGAAGTCGGGAGACCCACGGAGTTGAGGTTGTTGATGGTAATGTACCACGTACCAGTAGCGATCTCCACGCCGGTCAAGACGCGAACCTTGTCAGTTCCGACGGTTTTGTACGCGTCCAGCTTGCCGTCCCCGCTCCCAGTCGTGGTGGCTCGAGTGCCGGTCATATTGAGGTTGTAATACTTGTAGACTTGAAATTCGCCGTTGGGGGCGTAGCCTCCGGCCGTGCAGCTGTTGTCATCGGACTTGCCTAGCAGAGATGCCATGAAGTCATGCAAGCCGCATCCCATGATCCAGTTGCCGCGAAGACCGATGTAGTCGTATCGCTCCAGACGTGAGATCCACTAGGCTGCACCTGACGCAACCTGTTGAGAGAAGACGCATATCAATTTGAATTGTTGATGTCAAAAAGGACACAGTCACCCGAGTTTCTTTCGCTCGAACAGATACTCGGACCGCTGTAGCGATGAGTTGAACTTGAAAGCAGCTTCGTGCCATGCGTCGGCCTTATTGTTCAGTGCCGATAGAGGAGATTGATTGCTCCGTTTTTCAACTGGGGGGTCTTGATGAATCGAGAAGGGTTCGAGGAACGGGGGGCCCCAGTTGATCTTCAGCATGTGTTCAACGAGCACTGAGTCGCTCCATCCAGAGCCTCCATTCTTGAGGCTGAGCTCGTGGTAGTCTTGAGCATAATCTTGAACACGAGTATACACCTTATCGCCAATTTGGAGCGGTCGGAGGTCAATGACTGGCTTCGTCGTGCGGTATACGTTGTCATTGGGATGGTTGCAGTGGTAGTTGACGGGGACTGTGGCAAGGATCTTGAATGCCTCTGGATCAGAGTGGAATAAGTCGACTGCCGACTTGTAGGCGTCGGCAACGACGCTGGCTCCTCCCGTAGATGCAGATTGGACGCAGTGGAGGAGCTGAACATGTGGAGGGTCTTGGAAGTATAGCAAGTCGGTATGGAAACCCAGATCGGCGGACGTGTATGCGGCGCTAATGGCTCGGGGAACCGTACGCACTACGAAAAGGTTAGTTTTGTTTCGAATGTGGGCCATTGGCTTTCACCATACCATCCCACGTGCGGCCATAAAAGGTATCCTGGACGGGACCAATGCGTTCAGCGATCGTGGCTAGCGACTCTATCTTGCCAGGAACATCTGTGACGAACGCCAGGCCATCAGTTCGAATCTGATGAATGAGCTTATAGACTTCTTTATCATCCTTCATATAGTCTTCGTGATCGGAATATTTTAAGTTTGGTAGAGGCCCCTTAGTCTACAGAACCTGCGCATTGTGTTTGTCTCTGCTGAAGCCGGGGAGAGAGCCCGACTTGATGATCTCTCGCAGGGCTGTTATGCTCAACCTCGTAGTGTGATCTTGGCTACAACCCGGGGTATCATTCTCCTACTTGATGTTTACAGACTCGGAGGCGGGATCAATCTCGACCGAATGGGCTTGGATGTTGGCTGGGATATCGGCGGTCGAGAAGACACGCTGGTTGGTTGATTCGTGAACGCACAACGGACAATGGCAGGAGTCACTCAAAAGTAAGGAGGAGAACTCCTGAGTCTTGCCGTCAATTGAGATTGAAACTCTTGATGGCTTCTTGCTTTGCAAGATGGAGGAGGAGCGACGCAAAGTATTCGCGTTTTTCGAGGTGGTATGGGCTCTCGGTAAGGACTTGGGGATAACCTGTCAGTGTCGATACACACCCGGTGATGGATCTTGGACACTGCGTACCTGTGTCCTTGTCCTCTGACTGGCTGCAAGACTGTTCATTGATAGACAATGAGAGGTTGGCAGTAGCCGTTGGGCTGGGGCTATACCCCTACCAAAGTGTATCACTCGCGCCAGTGGAAGCCTAGTTATGGCCTGCATTTCGAGATTTTTGCAAGGGTTGTGAAGAAAGAACTCTAAAACATACCGACCTTTGTGAACATAACCGCGTCTATTAGTATCGGATAGACAGTCCAGCAAACACTCCACCTGCAATCTCCCTGCCGGGTTCGCTTATGCTATGCTTGACCAAATCTGTTGGTCCTTTACGAAGCTGCGGGTGCTTCAGGACAATTTACCCATTTTGATACATTTATTGCATGTTCGCCCCGCAACTTATCTTCTATCTTGATCATTTTTCAAGGATTGGGAATATCAGGTCGCACAACAATATGCGTACACCGTGAGCGCCAATGAAGTGTGCGTGATATTATCCCTTCGTAATAATTTTCCCTTTCCTGTAGCTAATGCAGTCTGTTATCACCATAAGCTAAACCGATCTTGGTCAGTGAATACGGAGTGTCTTACAGAAACGCGGAGACCACTTCTCGTTGGCTACCCTGAGCTCCGCTGATGCTGAGTAATCGTATTTTACTGCCGTAAATAGTCAAGCGCGTCTAGACAATCCGCAATTGCAGAGGTACGGCTGTCTAAGGTATGAACGGGCTGGGATGTAGCCCTGGCTATCTCGACTTTCAGCAACTGTCTGAAGCTTCTTCCCTTTCATTTAACTACTGTAATTTCTTGTTTGCTAGCGTTGCCGCCAAAATTACCATGCCCCCGTCGGCGCAAGTTGACGAGCAGCCCCAAAAGGTCTAAAAGACCCCCTTGCAATTGATTTCGCAGGGCGCCTGTCTCCCCGGAATCCCAAACATTCCACATTCGCTGCGTAAAGACAATCACAGTTGGAGAAGATGGCTCTGGCTTTTCGTGTCTTTGCACGATTGGGATACACGGATGGTATGGCTGGTCATATCTCCGTGCAATACCCTGAGAATCCACACACTTTATGGACAGTAAGTGCCAAGACTTGCTGTATGTGTAAAAGAGAGATAAGCGCTGATGAACCATAGAACCCCCTGGCAGTGCATTTCGGCATGTTGGCAGCCAGCGATATGATCCTTGCCAACTATGAGGGTGTTCCCATCGGAGGTAATATGATCACTCTATGGCTTTGACCCGTTATGCTTAAGCTTTCCTGCCAGGAAACATGAGTCGACCAGCAAATGCTCCAGGAAACATGAGTCGACCAGCAAATGCTGCAGGCTTTCTCATACACAGCGCAGTCCACAAGGCTCGACCAGATGTTGTCACCGCATGCCATACCCACAGCGTGCATGGCATGGCGTGGAGTGTCTTTGGGCGACCTATAGAAATGATCACACAAGACGCTGCATACCTTTACGGTGATGCCCAGGCTGTCTACCGTGTTTGTTTTTGTTCTTATTTGCTTATTCATTCTATTTTGATGATGTATAGGACTTTGGAGGTGTCGTCGTCACTCAAGAAGAAGGTGACAAAATCGGCGCTGTTTTGGGTATGTTTGGAGATTTCGCATTCTTTCACCGTGATTGGTAATAACAACGGCATGTAGGACCCAAGGGTAAGGCTATGATTCTTCAAAACCATGGTCTTCTTACAACTGGTATGACAGTCGACGAGGCCTGCTTCCTCATGACTCTCATGGACCGGGCTTTTGAATACTTGGAGAGCATGAAGCATTTCGGCAAGGTCTGCATCGAGGTGGTCAAGGGTGTCTGAAAACGCATATTTAAAGAGAAGATGCTTGTGTAGATGCCAGAGCGCACTTATTACCATATTTTTAAGCATAATATCATCTCCCATATGTCCCGTGAGTACTACTTTATGTATTTACCAGGCTTCCTTTTCTATCTTCTCTAAAACTAAGATTCCTCAACAACTAAGGATCTTGGCGAATGCGGCTTCGGCGGCAACCATCTCAATGGTCTGAATATTACCAGTAGGAAGGTCGGGGTGGATGCCAGCATCAGAGATAAACTAAAAGTAATTAGTGAGTGGATTGATAGAAAGAGACAAGCTACACTTAAAAGGTTGTCCATGCCATATACCTTGGCGTTGGTGTCAACAACAGACGAGCCTCCCTTGCGGCCATCATCAATACCCATCTTGGTAGTACCGGCATAGTAGTTCCCGCTGGTAACAGCCTTGATAATAGCTGTGGTGTTGGCCTCCTTCTGAAGATCAAAGCCAGTAGAAGAATTAGTAATCTTGTCAACCATAATACCATATCCTGAACGAAGGCCTTTGCAGCCTCAACATCTCCATCTGTTTGCAGGTAAGGGGACTTCTCAATGATAGTCTTGCCCTCTTCAGTCATGCCCAAAACACCAGTTGAGGTCAGGCCGTGGGTCATGTAGACCTTGATAGAAGCGATACCATCACCTCCAGCAGCACACGATCCCTGAAAGTATCGAGTGACACCATCAGAACCCTTGTTCGAGCTGAAGAAGATCATACCATGGCAGCCTTGGGTCAGGATTCCAGAGGACTTCTGCTCATAGAGATCAATGTTCTTGGAATCAGTGCCGTTCAGGACACTATCAGTGTCAAGCATGCCCCAAGAACCACCAGTCTTGACAGTAAAGGTGAAAATGGGATGGTCCATGAGGTTCTCGCCAACAGGAAGTTCAATCCAGTTTCTCTCAGCAGGGAGAGTGACACCAGTCTTCTTGGCCGTAAGAATCTGTTTCTTGGGACCGATACCAGAGTTGAACAGCAGGCGAGGAGTTGTAAGGGCGCCAGCAGAAAGAACAACCCTGCCGTTCTTGGAAAGCTTGACAATCTATAGTCTGTCCGCGGCTGATGCAATATCGTTCCATTTCCAGCCGTTGGGCCACTTGTCGTCAAAGTCGCGAGCAGGAGGATGCACAAAGACCATGTAGTTGACAGTGACACCGCCACCGAGAACACAAGCGGCCAATGCAGCAGTATCATCACACACGTACTCGTTCCATAGATCAAGTCCACCAACAGCAGATGAGACGCCAGGAACATCGATTGGGGTGAGCGAGGAATCCCAAGAAAGGGTGTGATTGGATCCAGTTGCGACGGTTGGACCATGTCCACGCTCAAGAAGCAGCACCTTCTTGTTGGCCTCGGATAGTCGCTCAGCTGTGATCAGGCCAGCAGGGCCACCGCCAACAACAATGTAATCGTAGGTAGAATCGGCGTGTTTGCATGAGGCTGGTGCCGTGAGAGCGGCCAAGTGAGGGCAGAGACGCCCGAAAGAGATGAGAAGCGCATGATGAGCCTAGGAAATGATGATCCACTCTAAAGATTGATAATGACTGGCATGGGAATGTCAATCAATGGTGAGGGATTCTGGGTACTTAAGAAGTTGACCGTTGAAACCCCAATCTTGTCGCCCCATTGTATGCTTTCAAGACCCTTAGCTCATGAGGTTTCATTGATGGAGCAAACCAAGGCATTGCCGTTAACCAAAGCCGAAGACTATACTGTCTACGCAATAACGCCGAGCAGATGGTGGGTGCCACGAAAGCTGATTCATGCTACAATTAGTTAAGATCCTCGCAGTTTGCCGATTTGACTCCATATTCCAAGCTAATTCTTGATAAGATAGAGTGTTTACATTAGTCAGGTGCTCCAGGTTTGCCGTGAAACGCTCGTCATGTCCGCCATGGAAACGTCAACCACTGTGTTCGGACCAAGTTTGACAGCTTGTATCCCGTTCAGCTTGCAAATTCTAACTGTTTGTCATGATTATTCAGGTGAAGTAGTAGTCCAAAGATGGTCAGAGCCGTTGAGAAGTAGGTTTCGAACTTTTCTAGAACAAGTTGGCTCGCTGCCATTGCCGCGAGCATGCCGGCTATTGCAATATTGGACACTTTTGTCGGCGAACAGAGATGCTTCAATCCCACCAATCATGGCAAGTTCATGCGTCTTCCTTAAATTTTTAACTTGGGCACTCAAGCCGGTTTCCAGATTCGCCTTTTCATCGGGCTGTATTTGCTCCAGTATGAACAACAATTCGCAGCACACAATATAAGCAGCCTCTTTAAAGTTAGGTTAAACATTTAAACGCATAGTACGTACTCCGTACATAGTACGCAATTGTGACATATCTCCCAAATCACGTGAATTTTAAATGGCATATACTCAACCCTGATTGCATTCTTAATTGAATGAAGGTAATTTATACGCGTTCTATAAGTCAGAAGCTGAGGGCAGTTTTAATAAACTGCTCTTGAGTCAATAAGAGAACATTATCGTATTTCAAGCAGCACTTGCCAACTTGACTTACAGTAGATTCGCCCCAACTGCAAAGACAACGTGCTAAGTAAATAATCAAGTTGTTCAGACTGTAAACTCACCAATCTGCCAGGCATTTTCCCCCCAAGTAATCCTACTATTCAACTGACAATGCAAATATCTTTAATATTCCTCTGATACTTAGAAGAGTGTTAAGAGGCATGCTGAATTCAGCTTGTTTATAATATTTAAAGGCAGTCTTCGCTACCCTGAAGTTGCTAACAGAGTATGGGTCCATGCCTCGGCATGTTCGGCTGCAGCGTACTGCTGTCCACTAAAAATCCAAGATTGCTCGTATCAGCCAAGACTGCACAAGCACTAAGTTTATTAGCATGTCTCACAAACATCATGCACCGAACATCCGATCTCCTCGCAATTGATGCAGATATCGGTAAGATCGTCACAACAGAGGAAGAATTCGTCCATTTGATATTTTTCTTGGATATTTGTCATGGTTCTTTTGGTATGTGAGGTCTGGCCTCAAGCATCAGGGTTTCTTTCATTCGCCAATTGTCCGCGCTCTAATTGGAAAGGGAGACTGTCAATTGGGGACTTTTGCTGTGATAAGAACTCCAGTGAGACAATTGGAGCCATCTAATGGGCTTGGATATATGTAATGAAGTGCATAAACACAGATTGTGCAAAGGATGTTCAGCAAATGCCGTACTTTAGCTTTGCGCATCCTAATAATAGCTACAGCAACCGAGATTAGTTCGTGTTTATGGAGTCGCTAGCCACTTAATCTCGTTCTGTGCGCAATACGTCACATGGTGCATTTTGCCTATGAGATATCGCAACAGCCTACACATTGTTGATGGTCTGTCCCGCTCCCTTCACATTATCCCGACCTCTTCATTGACCTCATACAACGATGGGTTCTGTCACTCGTTTCGCTTCGGCCGTTTTGGCCACCTCGACCCTTCTCGGCGCTGCTTCAGCTGCCGTCGTGGACATGCCCATGGTCATTCAGGATGGCTACGTATGTTGATCGGATTCTGTTGCACAGACGAAAACTGACTTTGACAGAAAATGGTCCAAGTCGGCGTCGGAAAGCCCGAGCAAGACTTCCTTCTTCTCTTCGACACTGGAAGTGCTTCGACTTGGATGGTCGATAGCGAGTGCGCCAAGGAATGTCCTCACGCCAGAGAGAACCGAGTTGGGTATAACTTCACCGCATCTTCTACCGGTAAATACACAGGACAGGACGCTTCAATCGACTACCTTGGAGGACGAGTTGCCGGTCCGACCGTGGAAGAGCGCTTCGAGGCGGATGGCTTGACTTGGGAGTCGAAGTTTATTGCAGCCAACGAGAGCAATTGGTCTTCGCTGGCCGCTGCCGGCTTCATGGGCCTGGCTTTCGGCAGCATTGCTGATGGCGGCGCTACACCTGTTTTCGAGACTCTTATGGCGGAGAAGAAGGTGGACGACCCTCGATTCGGAATTTACTATTCGAAAGAAGATGGAGATGATACCAAGGGCAAGCCAGGGAAGGGTCTTCTCACCCTGGGAGGGTCCAAGGAGAAGGAATACGTCGAGGGCGACTTGATCGAGATTCCGATCAACACCAACCTCAATGACTATGACGTCTGGCGATCCGTTCTTCACAGCACTACCGCCTCACGAAAGGCAAAGAACTGCTCCCAGACCAAGACGAACGTCGACCTTGATGTTTCGGTTGTCTTTGATACTGGAGCTTCTGGTATCACACTTCCCGAGTCCAAGATCAGCGACGTTTACGAATCCATCGGCATGAACTGGACGGCGATTATCAACGGCGAGCATATTCCTTTGTGCAGCGAGTTTACCAAGGACTGGTCTATTGCCTTTGAGGTTGGCTACTATGGCGAGACTAAATTCCTCAACGTCACCGGCGATCAACTGGCTCTTCCTGGTTTTGCGAACAGAGACGATGCTTGCTGGCCACCGATTGATTCTGGGGCTGAGGGCTTCGCCTTGCTTGGTGCTCGGTTCCTGAAGAACTTCTACACAATCTGGGACTACGGCGTGTTCCCCGAGGAGGCTGGGTTTATCCGCGCCAGCCTGTCTTTCGGCTACTTGAAGGAAGGAAAATAGAGTGACAACATCACATTCTCTAGTTTACTTAGGCAATATACTGATATCCTCTCTTCCCACGTCAAATCGCTATTGTTCCACTCCACCTTCTATTGATCGATACTATTTCTCTTATGTGAGTTGTGAGAGTAGGCATGTAATACGCCCCGTTGTCGTCTTCAATCCCAAAGCTCATCTGAAGCTCAATACATGTCTCCTTGAACCCAATGCTCAACCCGCTTACAGATCAGCCGCAGTTGCAGTAATAAGAGTCTCCTATAGTTGCATTAGCTCGGTCTCGTTGGGGTCTCGTAATGGGGTTTATAATTGTAACGCATACCTGGCTGAGAGCAAGCTTCCCGTGCAGCTGACTCTGCTCCGCCCATGATCAAGAGGTTCTCGATACAGTCATCACAGTTGTTAATAGCCATGCAATCTCTCTGGCACTCTTGTTGAGCCCGTGTTGTGCAACCAGTTGTGCATTGTCCAGGTGGCTGGTTGAAGCACTCGAGAGTGCATAGAGATTGTTTCTCAGCCGCGCAGTCCGTGTATGTACCTCCTAGACAATTGGGGTTTGACCCAACTTCCCGAGGGCCATTACATGCATAGACCAGAGTAACAAAGGCACACAGAACAGTAGGGAACTGGAAATATTAGCAATGAGCATGTATATTCCTGGCAACCTACCTTCATATTGACTTTGGATGGGTTTTCAAACTTTGAGTGAGGAGTACTTTGGTCCTTTGATATGACCTGGCTTATCTTCTGTCTGTTGAAGTCTTGATGAGGAGGGAATTTTGTGGAAGAGGCCCTGATTTTATTCTTTAAGTAAAAGAGCAGGATGCATCTGCCTGGACATAACATGGCATCATTTATTGCATCCTCAAGAAGCTGAGATGGGGCAGTGGACCCAAATATGCGTGGGATCACACCTGATCGACAAGCTGAGACATCATTCTCCAATTCTGCTTATTTAACTGGTCAGTCCGCGAGATCTGCAAATCCTTCGTAAGCATAAGGATTAAACAGGATCTGATAACGAGTCATGAACTTACGAGTAACTGAACTTGGCCAACTTAAAACAAGGCACTCGTGCAGGATTAGAAGTTAGTCCAGGCTGGCAGTTCAGGTGCCTTGGCATTACTTCATGCATCCGTCTAGGACAGGAAGCTGGTTACTGATAGGATTCTATTCCCTACGACTAAGTTGAAGGTTTGCAGCCTGAAGAAATGCCTGATCGGTTTGAACACCGGCAACAGGACCGGCAACCAAGTACGCTGATACACGTTGACCAGACTGAACCAAGAACTTTACATCTAGGATGAAGGGTTTCGTCAAGTTGGAGAAATTGAAAGGAGGCTTGGCGAGAGAGGCAGAGGACTGAGATGGTGCGAATTGGCTTTATATGTTAACTGCATATCTATGCCCAGGATTACTGTGTCCAGGGTGGGTTTGTGCGACCGTAGAGCATTCTAAAATAATGTTTTAGATTCGCTCTTAAAGACTATTTATATAAACTACCAATCCAGCAGAAATGCCAACAATCGCTAGCCTTGAGTATCCGACAAACTGTCCTATTAGCTGTGAGCTTTTACTTCAGCTCATATTGCTTTTTACCCTCTACACTCAGACCCAAAGACACGACTTCCTTATCCTCACTCACAACCGTTCTCAAGTCTCCAAAGGGCAGAATGACAACAAGTGACTTCCAAGGTGCTTGGAAACCAGAGCTCTCATCCTTGGAGAACTTGACCTTGATCTCAGACTCCGTAGCTGAATAAGCAATAGTATACGAAGAGATCTTGTTCTTGGTTGAAACAGAGGTGCCGTCATCCTCATACCATGTTGTCTCATGCCACTTGCCATCACGAGAGGCCTTCTGAGGAGGGAAGATCTCCACGCCTCGGTAGTCATCAAGAGGGAGGTTTGCGACATTCTCTTTCTCACCGGGAGAGAGAACCTGGACATCTCGACCAACGGCGACGGCACGACCAACCTTGCCGAGGACAGGGATACCGGCGCCATGCCACTCAACGTCAAGGTCAACCCATCGACCAGCCTCGAGATACTGGTATGGTGCATTCAGGTTCAAGTATCCCTCATCATCATCCGAAGCCATGGGAAGGTAGAACTTGACCTTGCTTGCTCCAGCCTCGAAGACACCTCCGACGAGCATGGAGTCACCGAGCCAGTACTGATTCTCTCCATCAAGAAGCTTCCAAACTTCAGGGTCAGACTCGTAGCCCCAACCGATCCATCTTTGAGGTGGCGAAGCAGTCTGGTGACTCTCGAGAGACAGAGAGTAGATGTAAGGAATCAATGCATAGCGACGCTTGATAGTCTTACGCACAAGATGAGTGATAGATGGGTGCATCCAAGGCTCAATGACATCGCCGATTGAATTGTCCTCACCTGTCTTAAAGCAGTTGATGGCGAATCGAGGGGAGTAGATACCAAGCTGGACCCATCGAAGGAGAAGTTCAGGATCGGGCTGAGGACCCTCGAAGCCACCAATGTCATGTCCGTAACATTGCATCAGGGAGAGACCAGCGTTGAGACCGAGAGCAGTTGAGCCTCTCATGCTATCCCAGCTGGTAGTGTTGTCACCACTCCAAGAGCTACAGGCGTAGCGCATAGTACCGGCTGTAGCACTGCGAGTGAGAACGAAAGGACGCGAGTCTGGGTTGACAGCCAGAAGAGCATCGTGAGATGCCTTTCCGTTGAGCTCGGTATGTAGACTGCGACCCCAGAGACCGACTTGAGGGCGCTTCTCAAGGCCTTCAGGGACCTCGAGTACATTCTTGTTGACATTAAGAGCGCACTCCCATTCGTCGTCAGGGATCGTGTACTCGTTGTTATCGTTCCACATACAGTCTATGCCCTCTTCTGCCAGCTTCTTGATTCCATTGTACCACCAGTTGTAGCCGGCCTCAGAAGTGAAGTCGATGTGACCACCATTAGCTCTCTCACCTCCTCCAGCGCTCCAAAGCTTTGTAACAGCTGGTTGCTTGGTATGAGGATCAAGGAAGAGACCTCCAGCTTCCTTGAGCTTCTGGTACTCAGGATGGCTGGAAACGAGATATGGCTTTACGTTGGCGATACAACGCATGCCCAGCTTATGAAACTCCTTGATCCAATCCTCCGGATCAGGGAAACGGTGACGGTTCCAGGTGAAAACGTG
The DNA here is from genome assembly GCA_002234235.1 of Fusarium hostae. Taxonomy (NCBI): domain Eukaryota; kingdom Fungi; phylum Ascomycota; class Sordariomycetes; order Hypocreales; family Nectriaceae; genus Fusarium; species Fusarium hostae. The sequence continues at coordinate 29,243 of NJCR01002425.1, read as the reverse complement.
TCGGTTCTTGGGGTGCTGCTCAGCCACGGTATATCCGGAGGACATCTGGTAAGCCGAGCAAGGAATATCGTGCTCCTTCATCTTGTGTGCCAACTCAACCAAGGCCTCGCCGGCAGGGGGACTGTCGAGCATGGAGTATTTCATGCCTCCGGAAAGGTAACCGAAGGCCCAGCGCGGTACAAGAAGAGGATAGCCGGCAAGATCAGCGTAGGTCCGAACAATGTCCTTGAGAGTCTTTCCAGTAATGATGTACTCTTCCAGACCTCCAAAGTCCTGGCGATAGACCTTGTAGAAACCCCACATACCATCCATCTCAGAGCCGATGGAGTATTCTCCTCGAGTATGGCTGGTGGAGAACATGGCTACGCAGCCTTGAGGTGTAGCATTGATCAAGAGGGGGATATTCTTGTAGAGAGGGTCAGTTCGGTGGGCGTCATATCCAAAGCTGTCGGTTGCTGAGATTTGGAAACGGCGACCAGAGAGGTCCATTGGTGCAGCCTTTTCTCCAAGACCAACATGAAACGTCTTGCGGTTGTATTGAGTGTAATGAGCGACACCATCGCCATTGACGGCATAAGATCTGTTGTCAAGATCTTGAAGGATCGGTGGCTGACCTTCAAACCCTACAGAGAGAAGAGGTGTCTCTCCAGCATAGTCGACATTGGCGATCACATCACCAATCTGGATCTGGGTGCCTTTGTCAGTCGATGTGACTGTTGGCTGAGCACCATCGAGCTTCGTCTCAGCACGAGGGACGCTGGGGCGAGGCGGTAGAGGATGGGTAGCGGATGTGAAGGTGGTTCTGAAGACGTTGGGACGGACAGCTTCAAAGTTGAACTCAAAAGGTAGAGTGGCATCGTTGCAACGCAAGTGGACAGACGGCTTGGTGTTGTCTTTGCTGGCCGCATCGACAGTCCACGACGAAGGAATGCGTTCACGTTGGGGCATGATGAAATGATAATCGAGTTTTGATGTGCAAACTCAATAGTTGATGATTAAAAACAGAATGGTTAGAGGAGGGGATATTCCTCTTTTAACTTGACGCAATATGCATTCATTGCCGGGCTCGGGATGCAAGTATCGTCTCATTTACAAATGATATCTACCGAAAACAAGCCAAAATCGGGTCTATCTTGATTTGTCCGACGCCATCGCCGGAGAATCTTGCTCAAGTCCGGTCTTTCTCTGCCGCGTGACCTGTTCAACACCAAACCCCTCACGGTCGTAGTCGGAGAAAACACCAAAAAGTCCGATATTGTTGCCGAGAATCCCCACGGGGTAAGAAGTCCACTCCGACAGCTTGCAACGGTACTATTTCTGAAGATCATATAGCTTACTTGACCTCAGAGTCTTTGAGCCATTTTTTTTTTACCACTCAACCGGCATATTTCTAGTTATTAGAATCTAAACATGAAATAACTGAGATCCAGCTTGTAATGTAATGTAGAGAGAGAGCCAAGACATTAAGCTCCACATGGCTGTCTCCCCAGACCTATCAGAAGCTGAGAATCGACGTTACTGCCTGAGGTGTTAAGGCGAGACTTGACTTCTGGAATTCCCCGCGCAAACATGATTCGCCTGACCGAGAACGAGCATCACCAGAATCGCGCTTTGGCATTCAATGTCAGTGTAGGCTCACACTTTAAGATGAATCGATATCAACATGTCACAAGTCCATCAGATTTCAGAAGGGGAACCATCACAAACAACCCCGTCCTCACGTATCCGTAAGAAAAGATTACCGGTATAGCCGCCTTGCTGTTGAGACAAGCAAGCTTCGACATGAAGTTATTATGTATCAAGAGGCTAACAGATGGCGTTAAGAAAGCGTGCATTGCGTGCCGCCAAAGCAAAGTCAGTAGGCATGTCGTGTGCCTCTCGGGACGTACGCCGCTCATATCTTGATTAGGTGAAATGCAATGGCTCGCGACCATGTTCTCGGTGTGTATATTATGTGAAATGTCATGAACTTACAGCACTGATAAGCAATACAGGTGTTGTCAGCTTCAAAAGGCATGTCACTTTATTGAGAGACCAAAAGAGGACCATGAACTGTTTGTCTGCTTTATCACTGCCTAAGACAACATTACTAATTATGTCGTTTCAGCAAGATTGAAGCGCTCCAGAGAGAGATTGAGTTTCTCAAATCACGACTGCAGTTAAATTCGTCACCAATGATGGAATGCTCACCTACTGCCTACTCAGCAGAGGCTCAGCCGCCATTCATGACAGCGAATCGTACGGACATTCCGGTTCATGGTGCATATACATCTCCACCAGTCAGAGTTCCTTCCCGGCAAGTGGTATCGGTTAGCACGAGCTCTCCAGACACTGCTATATACTTGACAAGAACACATGGTAGATCGAGATCAGCGTTCGAGACTGATTCAATAGCCCCAGCAACTGCCGAACTTGGAATTGAGATGAAGGACGAAGAGGCGCAGCTGTATTTCAACGCCTTCTTCTCTGGCTGTGACCGCTACGTTCCTGTCTTTGACCAGCGGTATGACTCTGCTCAAAGCATCCGCAGCAATAGTGCTCTGCTGTTTATCACGATATGTTCAGTTGGATGCCGTGTACTCCACGGCACGAGTTCGAGATGGCGGGCTCTGGCACTTCAGACTCAACGCATGCTCAACGCCGCTATTGCCAATCCGTCGATGGGAAGCCTTGAGACAGCACAGGCGATCCTCGTTCAAGCCTGTTATGCAGGAGAGAGGGCACTTCTGATTGCAATTGCGACGCGCATGGCTTTGGATCTTGGATTCCCCGAAGCTTACGATACACTCATTGCGGAATCAGTCTTGGGCGAAATGCAGATTGATAACGGTGACCAAGCTACTGACATCGACAACTCCATGCGCATGCGCAAAACTAGAGTCTGGCTGCATCTGCTAGTCATGAGCTACATCCTGCACGTGGATGCTGGTGGAATGCCAACCTTCAAGTTTCGAGGTGCTTCACGCAGATGCAGAGTCCTCTTGCAAAGTCCTCTTGCCACCGGAATGGATCATTATCTTTTGGCTCAAGTCGAGCTCAACGTTCTTCGTGCAAAGATATATGCATCTTTGCCCCAGGGTGCCCATCTGAGTGACGAAGAGATTCTCGATCTTGTGAAAGATGCCAAACTTGACATCGATGTCTGGTTCCAGGACTGGATACGCATCTCACAGCCGCATCATGACTCGATGCCCTGGTTTGTTCCGAACCTCTCAGTACAACGCTGCTGGGCTGACAACATGGCTCTTTGCCGTGCGGTGAGGGCTGCAGGCGTGGAGAACGTGAACGTTATGTCACCAATCCAGAAGAATATCCTATCAATGACCAAAGCTTCGCTTCAGCAACATCTTGATATCATTATCCAAGAACCAAGGATATATCTGAAAAGCATCCGGTATGCAATGGACTTTGTCTGGGCCAAAAATACTTTCTGTTGCCTTCTTCTGCTCAAGCTGTCCGCTTTGCTCCCCGAAACGGATAAGTTGCAGACACAAGGTCTTAGCAATGAGCTTGTAACGAAAGCTAGCATTTTGTTACAGGAACTAGAATTAGTGGCTGCCGCGGGACACAAAGACGACACTCGATCAAATACAAGTTCACTATACCTCCAACTTCTGAAGACAAGCATACAGAAGTACAAGCGCTGGCTAGGTCAAGATGAAGGACAACCCGGAGGAGCACAATCATCCGCCCTTCTAGCTCAAGAGAGGAATTGCGAATTGCATCGTTCTGAGTACAACGAACTTGAGTCTTTTGTCCCAGATCAGTTTGTCTTCGAATGGGACTTTCCAGGTCTGACACTGTTTTCGTCTCCGATCAATGAGACTAGTTGGATCAATGAACTTCTTGCTGGAGCACAAGAGTTTGGAGAAAATGGGAGCAGCATCAATTGGGCTTTGATTGACTTTTCTATGTAAAATAGCCTGCACAAACCAGAAGCCCATTGTGACAGGGTAGAAAATAAGTTATACTCAGAGATTTTGCAGGCCGCCATAGCGTAGCATCTTACTGCAAACATCTGGAAAACAATTGTCATATCATGCAGCATCTTGCTCTTCTATTGGTAAAGCCGTGTGAGATGTAACCCTGACCCAACATGTTAACAAGCTCGGCTCAAGGGCGAATCAGTGAGACTCTCAACGTCCTGAGACTCCACTCACGTTGGCTACAGAAATTGACGTGTCAATATGGTTACGAATCAGGCCGGCAACCTTGGCTGTTAATAAACTCATATCATTCCATTTCGGATTCCGGGATCTTCTCCTCTTCTTTCTTCCCCTCTCATATTGTTATTTGACGTTTGACATATGCTTGGATTGACTTAACAAGTCCACAATGTCAGCTTTGGACAATCAACCGCTCGTTGCCGACGAGAGTGAAAATGTAAGACATCTGGAATCACCTTTGATGACATTCTTTGACAAAATACAATTTCAAGGTCCTTGATGACCACGACTCTGGACAAGATGAGGTACGTACAGTCTCTCAAACCGACTGTTTTTTAATTGGGTACGGACTGACATACTTCCTTCTCAACCTCAGGAAGTGGAGTCATCGACACAAAGTATAAGCAGTTCCATTCTTCAGTACCGTCAGGAAAATGGGAGAACTTACCACGGATACAAAGATGGCAGTGAGTTACGCGATTAGTAACGTGCTGATGGTTGCTGATTACGCAGAATATAATGTTCCAAATGACGAGGAAGAGAACGAGAGACTAGGTATGTAAACCGCTGGATTTGACAGGCATCTTTACTAAAGAATGTAGATTTACAACATGCTCTGTTCCTCCGAACCTTTGATGACAGACTCGGGTTTGCCCCGCCGTGCAGCCCTGAAGCCAATGTCAAGCATGTTCTAGATGTAGGCACTGGCACTGGAATCTGGGTCATGGACTACGCAGACGACCATCCAGGTGCTGAGGTTCGTTAGCCAATAGTCCCTTGCTTGCTACCAATTAATGCTTTTCAGGTTATTGGAGTAGACCTTTCTCCCATTCAGCCTAGCTTGTATGGATGCTTGTGCCTCTTTTCCTCAACCAGCTGACAATATCAGTGTCCCCCCAAACGTCCGATTCATTATTGACGACATTGAAGAGGAATGGCAATACTCTTCGCGGTTTGATTACATCCACAGTCGAATGATGAACTCTAGTGTCGCGGACTGGGAAAGTTATGCTGCCAAAATATATGAGTGAGGTTTTGCACATGTTCGTCCCTTCAACCACCAAGGCTGACTTGAAATAGGAACCTGGAACCAGGTGGCTACGTAGAGCTACAGGAGATCGATGTGTTTACTAAATCAGACGACAACACATTGAAGCCGCAGCACAATCTATGGCAATGGGCTCAGCTTATATACGATGCATCTGTTAAACTGGGAAGACCATATTTCGACCCAGGCAACATAAAGGACGTTCTTACCAAGGCTGGCTTTGAAGACGTAACGGAAGCAAAGTTCAAGTGGCCAACGAATCGATGGCCAAAAGACAAGAAGCATAAAGAATTAGGCGTATGGAACAACGAGAATGCTAATTTCTTTCTTGAGGCGGTTGCAATAGCTCCGCTTACGCGGGCATTGGGATGGTCGAGGGAAGAGGTCACTGTTTTCATTGCTCAAGCCAGAAAAGAACTCAATGATCCCCGGATTCATGCATACTGGCCAATGTGAGTCCCAGTCTTATTACCACCCCGCTATAGTGAGCTTATCATTGTTAGTATCTCGGTATATGGACGCAAGCCGGCGAAATAGTCTCAGATAAGCCTCTTACCAGATATGATCTTAATAGAAATAGTTAGGGCTTGAGCACTGTGGAATGAATACTTGCTGGGTCGATGCATGTTGGCCTCGGATTATTACGCTTGTCTTGTAGCAATATGGCACAAATCATTCATTTCTTTCTATTAACAAACTAAGATATCTTTGAACTTTTACAACTTGGATGTGCTCTCCTCACGACCCTTGAGGTTAATGTGAGGAGTGTCGTTTGCAGGCCGAGTCACAGCGTAGAAAGCAACGCCATGGGACTTGGTGGAGAACTAAATATATATCAGTCATTGCTGAAAAAGCTATGAGAAAACGAGAGAACTAACTTGAGCTTTGGAACCAACGTGGAAGAAGGCCCAGTCTCCAGCAACGAGATGGTGAGTGATACCGGTAGCCTCATCCTGTCTGTAATCAGTATTACATACTTGTGAATTCACGGGAAAGGATTCTTACAGTTACGTCGATTTGGCCGCTGAGAACGTATTTGGTCTCCTCGTAGTCGTAGGATCCATATCGTGTAGGGCCAGGGACAACCTTATAGAAACCCGTAGTCAAATAATGAGCGGAGTCGTTGCGCTGGCTCTGAATGGAATGGAAGTCGGCGATAATGGCACATTCGCCATCGGGGATGGGGATGTGCTCATGGCCAGCACCCTTGATAATGGTGAGAGGAACGATCTTGTTAGACACTGGACAGGTAGGTCAGTAAGATATCTTTTAGCATCTCGATGTAGGGTATGTATCTTACTCTTGCAGGATTTGGTATGATTATAAAACAGAGACAGAAATAAAATGTTCCATAGCAACTCACCTGGTCTGTTTATATAAATACCAAGTCAAGACGGAGCATTCTCGGCATATACATACAAGAAACAGTACGGGATACGGCTCCGAGCCCGTAGCTCCGTGCCTGAGAGTTACATAGCAGGGTTATCAAGAATAGAACTAAACCAAAAACAGAGTGAGGGTCGCTTAGTCAAGCTGGATCACGACAAAACACATGATCGGGGCCCCACGGTGTTTCGCCGGATTATTTTATGGCGGTGAGCTTATCGCTTATCACTTATCAATTGACGATGTCCTTTATCAGCTCTTATCAGGGCTCTTGTCTTATCTCCCATTTCTTGGGCAGATAAGCGACGGCATACTAAAAGTATCGCAAAGACATCATTCAGAAGCCATCATTATTCTGTCTGTTTATTACCTGGACATTTCGAGTTCTCTCAGGTACTCCATCGGATATACCTTCGTTCCCATTATGTTGAACCTTGTCACAGGACGACAGCAATGCTAGGTGTAAGTCTGCCATTTGTTGGCAGCAATCTCTTTCTAAACGTCGTTTGAAGAAACACGATGAAGAAGAAGATGACTTTGACGGAGTTGGTCACTTTTTTATTTTTGGCTATGAGGGACATTGAGAAATCAAGGTCAAGGCCTGATGTCTGGTGCAGCTTGTAATTCCCCCTATAGTAACTTGGTTACTGGTCACGAGGGCCTTTACAAAGCGAGTTACCAAACAGAGGTTCTAGCAAAAGGAATCGTCAAGGCATTCGTTGGTAGCATAGCCACCTTTGCCGACTTTGTCAAAAGCAGTACTCCGTACCATAAATTAAATTGAGTTCCCCAGGAAGTGGCACGCTCCGAAGACTTGACAGCCACTTCGGAGTTGCCCCGCTGCTGCATTGTTTGTTTCTGGGGCAAAGTGGGTCATTGAACTCCTGAAATCCGGGGTAACTAACTGAATGATACTCTTAGTACAATATCTAGACTCATAAGCGCTCAAGAGCCATTCATTTAAAAGAAGCTGTTGTCAAGGAGTTAACTAACAACTGCCTTGCAAAACTGTCCCAACACGAAGCACCTATCTCTCAACAACAACAACATCGTCAATTTGCTAGTTACAATACCCAAGCATTCTGGTTTCAAACCGCTACCAATGGCTAAGCATACGACTGCTTACAACAGGCTGGTCACTGTTGCGGTTGCATTTGGCTCCCTGGTTAGTTGCCCTCATAGCTATTCATATCCCGCTCCATGATGCTCATTTTCTTCAGACATACGGCTACTGCTCTTCCGTTATCGGCAGCACAATCGAACAGCCAGGATGGTACAACTTCTTCGACTTGCCCCAGCAGGGTGAGCCTGGTTATAGCACCAAGACGACTGAAGCCATCTCGACCGCAAACGGAATCTACAGCGCAGGCGGCGCCATTGGTACGCTTTTTGTTATGTGGGCTGCCACTGCGCTGGGTAGGAAGAGATCTATACAGATTGGTGGAGCTTTTGCGTTGCTGGGAGGAGCATTGCAGGGCGGTGCAGCAAACCTCAGGTGAGTCTTGTCTATTGGCTTGCATGGCTGCTTTAGTTACATTTGGCAATGTTCAGCAAACTGACTTGGTACTACAGCATGTTCCAAGCTGGCCGAATCTTGGCTGGCATCGGTATCGGAATCCTCGTCACGGTCTGCCCAATGTACATGGGAGAGCTCGCACCTCACGACAAACGCGGGTGGCTCGTAGGACATCACGCCATATTTCTTGTCTTTGGCTACATGCTTTCCGGCTGGCTTGGGTATGCTTGCTACTTTGCAACGGCTAGCATGCCGGATTTCGCTTGGAGATTTCCCTTGTGCATGCAATGTCTAGCTCCCACGGTACTTCTCACAACCTCTTTCTGGATCCCGGAGTCTACGCGATGGCTCTTGCAGAAGGGCCGAGTCGAGGAGGCATGGACTGTTGTTCGTAACTTGCGAAAGCCCCCAGACGATCCAGATGACCTAGTCGCTCGAGAGGAGATCTACCAGATCAAGGAACAACTCGCTCTGGACTCTGCAAAACTCAAGGCACTAGACTGTGGACCTCTCATGGCAGTGATTAAGAAGAAGAGTTACCGCAAACGGTTGGCAATAGGCTTCCTGACTCAGTGGGGCGCCGAGTTCGCTGGACCATTAATCATCGTAAGTTGGATGCTTACTTCTCTTCGCTTGAATCAGATTCTAACAGTGTCAGAACAACTACTCAGTCATTCTTTATACCAACCTCGGTCAAACTGGGTCTATGCCTCTACTCCTTTCGGCCTTATGGCTGACTACCGCTGGGATCATCTACAACCCGCTCGGAGCCTGGCTTCACGACAGAATTAATTCACGCCGATGGATGTTTATTACCGGCTTGTTCGGCTGCTTGATTACCACGAGCGGCCTTGCTGCCTGCATTTCTGAGTTTTCTGGGACTGCTAATAAGGCTGGCAACGCAGCAGGCGTCTTCTTCGTTTTTCTATACCTTGCGTTTCAAGGGTAAGTCTTCCCGCCTGACCTGGGAGCTTTCATCGACTGACAATACTTCCAGAATCTTCTGCGATACCACTATGTATATCTACGTGGCAGAGATCTTTCCAACCGAAATTCGCCCTATTGGCATGGGCTTCTCCCTCTTTGGCCAATTCACAAGCACCATTATCCTGCTTCAAACAGCCCCCATTGGGTTTGTAAATATCGGCTGGAAGTATTACCTTGTCATTATTATTTGGTGCATTTTCTTCATACCTATCGTGTACCTGTACTTCCCCGAGACTGCTAAGCTGTCACTTGAGGAGATATCTGCCCGTTTCGGTGACGACGTTGCCGTTCATGTCAACGATGTTCCGGCCGAGCAGCGCAAAGAACTTGACGAGTTCATTGGAAAGTTGGATATCACCCATATGGAGGATTCTGCAACAAAGAGCAAGGCCATGATGTAGATACTGGAGTACAAGGAGCCCAAGACAGCGATGGAGCTCTCTGACTATCTGACTAGCTGTTAACCCAATTGACCTAACTGTTACTTTATTATTACTGTATTATATCGGTAGAAATTGACAAATACAAAAGATGTAACCAAGACTAAAAGCTTATCTTCACCCTTCATGACCCGATGACCAATTTTCTGGGATGAGATGAGATAATCCTGGCATTGAATTGATGTTTCCAGGTCGATCCAAGGGCCTGGTGTCCTGCCTACCCCGCAGTGGCACGCTCCGGTTCATGTGGCCAGACTAAAATCGGCAAATGGCACCTGACTCCACGGGGTCGAGTCTTTCTCCGCATCATGCTTTCCAAGCTACGCTCTTCTGGTTTAGTGAGATCCCATTCTAGTCTCTTGAAAGGGAAATACGTGCTTTGTAAAAGTAAGGAAAGTCCAGTTTCGTTCCTTGAGCGGGACATCTACATTCTTGTTTTTGTTATACCTAGGCTTTCCCATAACTCTCAACATGGGCTCCATGATTACATCTAGCAAAGCCTCATTACCCTATCAAGACTATGATAGTCTGCCAGACCTAAAAAGAGTCTGGACCGGCAAGCCGGGGTCAAGGGAAGAAGGTCTCGGCCGCCTCATACTCCTCACGCCAGAAGTGGTAGCCCACGCGGCAACAACATGCATCAAGACAGGTCGCCGTACCTCTTTAAACTGGGAGTTGACCAAGCTTGATATTGCCAACTTCAATCGAGCTCCAGTCCAGCATCATATTGTCTCGCTTTTGAACGGTGCAGCATATGACGATGTTTATATATTCAACCCTCAACAATCGTCTCAATGGGACGGGCTCCGCCATTTCTCTGCCCCAGCTCCAACTGTTTCAGACCCAAACCGTCGCCTGTTCTATGGAGGAATGACATCGGGAGAGATACAAGACAGGAACAACACTCGCATAGGCATCCAACATTGGGCTAAAGAGGGCATTTGCGGTCGTGGCGTTCTATTGGATTATGCTGAATACGCTCGACGTCATTCAATATCCAATACAACATTTTCAGACCATTCTATCCCGCTTCATGTACTTCTTGACGTTGCAAAAGAGCAGGGCGTAACATTTCTTCGAGGAGATATCCTGTTCATTAGAATCGGAGTTGTTAGAGAATGGGATCAGCAGATGACGGCAGCCGACAAACTGGCATACGCGCAAAGCTCAAACCCGCAACATGCTGGCGTTGAAGGCACTGAAGAGATGCTGAAATGGATATGGAATGAAGGCTTCTCAGCTGTGGCGAGTGATGCCATTTCCTTCGAAGTATACCCCCCGCAGTTGTCGTATAAGCGAGGGGAGAATGCTTCGGTTAAGGGTTTATTTATGCACGAATACTTGATCGCAGGATGGGGTATGCCAGTTGGCGAACTATTTGATCTTGAAGCTCTGGGACGCCTATGCCAAGAAGAGCACAGATGGGAGTTCTTTATAACATCAGCGCCTCTGAACATGCCGGGAGGCGTCAGCACTCCTCCGAATTGCATAGCTATATTTTAACGCCTTAACCTTATAAATACAGTAGTCGGACAATTCCATGCTTCATACTACAGACCCTTTGTTTCCGATACCTGAAACACCTTGGTAAACTTATGTGCTAGTCCCCAGCATTGCAACTTCTTCAGTATCTCTTGCGCATCGGTGCTGACGGCAGGGACGCAACCATCAGCACCAATATCCGGAACAGATCCAGAGCTAGCTGGCCCTCCCACCTCAATCCATTTTACAACTACTCTTCTGTGAGAAAGATTCTGATCATGTAGATCAAGCCTGACACTTTGGGTGACCTCGATTGGCGATGATCTGGTATGATCCCCGTATGCAGAGTAGGCAATGATGAAGATATAACCCATAAACACTCGCATAATCTCGCAAGGAGCAGAAACCAAGTACTCATTAGCGACTGCGACGATTTGAGCTGCGTGCCAACATAGTCTTCTTGATGTTTGTGGATCTCTGGCAAATGTCAACTTGAGACGGTTGCGAGCCACCTTGATTCCGTCATGTACTCGTAGTTCCGTTGAGATGAGGCCACGAACGATGGATAGGATGAGGTCGAGGACACCATTTGCGGCGCACAGGTGCGAATAGTGACAAAGGAGACTTGCAATACTGTGTTTCTGTTAATATGTAGTGCTTATAAGGGTGCCATTACTTACTTGTAACTGGTAAGGTCGCTAGTTGATGATGGCGAAGATAGGGATTCAACCAAGTTATTCAAGCCCTTTAGAAGTGACCTCTTCGTGTCCTGGTGCGCAGCTACAATTGATCCGAAACCGAGGTACTCGGGCATTGCGACCACTTCGATTTGCCAGAGGTCCCAGAGTAACCGTCCCATGACTTGAGCACAGAGCCTCTTAGCCCAGGATCCCAACGACGATGGCAGTTCTCTCCCGGCTAGTGCCTGCTTCAGCACATTAGCAAGGTTTGGTCTTGAGTCCTCCAGGCCAAGACGAGACATGAGAGCAAACCAGGCTCGTGCTGAGGTGGCGTTCCACATGGATTCAGGGCACGGTAAATCTGATGGCAGCTCGCTCAAGTCAACAATGCCTCGACGACTTGTGAGAGTGCAGAGGCTACAGTTATATTCGAATGCTGCCCAGGCTGCCCTCCGCCCTGACTCCCCTTTGATCCAATTCTTCCATTCATTCATAAGAACATGATCGTCTTCAGAACCACGAATGGTCTCCTGTTCCTGATTCGGAGCGATAGAGGAGCGGGGATTCAACAGACCGATTCCCCGTAAACCACCGATCAAGAGTCCACGAGACCTGTCCGCATTCTGATACAGTTGTCTTTTTCCTGAGCCAAGGGAGTAGATCTGGTAGAGGCAGAGCGCATTAAGATATGAGACATCACTATAGTTGGTAGCATCTGAGGCACCCTGAGAGAATCAGTATTGCGTACAGTACGTGAGGAAAGGAACCTAACCATCCAGTTAATCATCGTAGAGCAAATCTCACTCAGTGCTACTGAGAGCTCATAGTCTGACTGACTATTAGAGAGCAATGCACCAACAGAGGCCATGGCTGTGACAAGGATCGGCGGACAAGCTGATATGGCCCAAGTAGGTTTGTGAATGATTGCCTGAACGTCGTGAAATCGCGAAAAGTAGGAGTCAACCAGACGCTGTAGACTGCAAAACGCTTGGATAGAGTGATGGTCTCGCAAGGTTTCAAGCTGAGGAAGGGGATTGTCAGAGAGGATATGGATGAATCCTTTTACAAGTGTTGTCTGAACAGGCCGCGGTCTGTCCGTCGGGCAATAACCGTTGAGAATATCGCGAAGGGGAGGGAGCTGATAACGATGAGGAGCTGGTTTATGGGCCTGGTCAAAAGGCCACGCAAGGGTATGTTGCTCGACGTCCGGTAGCCCTGCCGCTTGTGAATCCCGCCTCGACTCCCCATTGCCCGACGTTTGCCGTGCCCCATTGCCAGTATCACTGCTACTAGGTCCACCTGACTCGGGGACTTGCTGGGTTGTACTGGAGGACCAGAACTCTGGTATATAGCTATTATAAAAGGTGTCAAGTTGAAAGCCTTGAGGACTATTGCCTATGTCGAAGTTCAACCAGTCAAATCCGCCAGTTCGAAAGCTAGTCTGTCCTGGAAGCATGGAAGAGGGAGACAGAGCAAAAGTATCTTCAAAGACGGAATGTGCTGTATCCACTGGCAAGACATTGAAGGACTGTGGAATGTCTATAGTTGGAGAGATTGTTGACTCATCCTCCAGATTGTAAAAAGGACCAATCTGGCAAGCTTGATCCTCGATGTGAGCACTATGTAATTGATGGACTACAGATGCTGTTGGCAAGGGAATGGGCTCTGTTGAATCACCCAATGACAGGCTGTCAGATCTTCTTTCATGTTGGAAAGACGGAGTCTCTTCATTCGTTTGAGAGGTTACCGAATCATCGTGCTGGTCTTGTATTTGCTGGGCATTGAGAGGAAGAATGGACTGTTCTGCAGGAGTAGCTCTGCAATGAGGCTCCCAGTCATCCATATTGCCTGTTGGAGGATACTCGCAATTATTCCCCGACCGGATACAGCCATTGCATGGTTTTTCGTGATTGCATCTCGCCTTCCGTTCAACACATCGAAAACAGGACTTCTGACTTGATCGCCTGGTTTGTTCTTGAACCTGATGCCCATGACGCAGGTGACGCAGCAGAACGTCGCGCCTGCTGAATGTCTTTTGGCAATATGGGCAAGGTATATGTTGTCGGTGATTGGATGTAGTATGCGTGAGCTGATGCCGATGGAGATGGCTTGGACGCGAAAACTTCAAAGTGCATTCCGGGCATTGAAGGGCGCGCTTCAAAAGGGCATTAGCATCGAGAGATACCATAGAAGAAGTCTCACGTGAGGACATACAGTAGAGTTTGGCTCCGCCATTAGAATTTAAATAATAAGTATTAATGAGAAATTGGAATATATATAAGGCAAAGGAAAACTGTTGAACTGTTGAAGTATAATTACCTAGTACTCATCTTAGGTAGACTAATGAGGTTCGCGAGGTATCGTCACGTGAGATTATTTAGCACCGTTACCCTTTTCTGTTAGCCAACAGTCACTAAAGATTAATCGAGGAAGCTTGCCGGTATATATTCGATGAGGGCTCTTTATTGTTGCTGTCATTTGTTTTAACAATCAGAGAGGCTAATGGCAATACCAACTTTATATTCTCCAATAGATACCTTAACAGATCTGGATCACGGACTATTTCAACGATTTGGTATGCAATTATGCAGCTGTTCGAACATGTTTATATACAACCAAGAGATGGAAGCGATGCTGATCCAAGCATTCCTCAATTATTCACTGCCAGTGATATTCCCCATACCACTCGATCCAATCTTTCGATCATGGTGATAGACAGAAAACTCAACCAAAGCTCCCGATGGCACTATTTCTATGTTAAAAGTAACCTTCTTCACCTGCTTCCCACTTGGTGCTATGTAGTCATCCAACGACTTAAACGGCGTTCCTAAGCAGAGTTCAATCTCATAGAACTTGGTGACTAGAGAGTTTTGCATGTCAGGAGGTCTTTTGAGGTCGCACTGCAGGATATCTTCTGAGGCGCCGTTGCGGAAAGTTTCGTAGTCAGCTCGTGTCTTATACGTTCGGTAGAATGATTTCCTAAGTGGTTTATGCTTTTGTACGTTTTGGCCCTGAGCTAAGTGTTAGTTAAAGCGTAGAAGTGGGCTAATGAGCAAACCTTTTTAATATACCAGTTCATAACGCCATTTATATAGTTGCATTGTTCTTTATCGTCCCAGTACCTATCTGCCTCGTTGTGGATGTCTTCATCGAACGGTGTTTCGCAATCGACACTGAGACTGAGTCTTGAGATAGTTGAAGTGACAATCACCGGGCTCTTTTGCTCAAGTAGCGCTCTGCTGTTCCTGCTTACGGGTCCTCCGTTACGGCCTCCTGAGGCTGCGGCTTCTGCGCCATCTATCAAGCCTTTGTAGACTGCCCCACGACAGATTGCTGTTCGACTAGTGAATCATCAGCGGAGTCAACAACCAGATCGTAAGCCAGATGCATACGGTTTCATTCCATCTGTTTGTAGGACGTCAATGCTTTTCCTCTTGTACTTTGTCTTTAGGTATTCTTGGAGGTAGGGGCTGCATCCAAGGCCCCCGACAAGAATAATTCCCTAATGATTGTTAGAAGGGAAACCTCAATTAGGGAGATAGCACGTAGCCTTAATTTGACTGTTAACTCCGATCTTTTAGCCTGCTCAATTTGCTTATCCAACAAACTCGCGATGCTCTCGAAGCTGTTAATGAGGGTCTGCTCAATGTTCTCGCTATTTATTGGGCTCGTCAGTTACTGATTCAACCACAGAGATGAAAGATAAAGAGTCCACTGACCTAGTGAAGTGAATACGACCGTCTTTGATAATCGGCTTCTTCGAATTGTCGTTCATGCCACCTGCCCCAGCGCCCTTGAAAGCCTCGGCTGGAATCTTAACAATAAAAAGTTCTTTAGAGGAACTGGTAGGCTTGAAGTGTCGCTTGATCCCGAGTTCCCATTCATCTTTCATGATTTCCAGGATACCTGTTTGGCTGAGGCTACTCTAATGACGACAGAGTCTTGCTTTGCAAATGCGTTGGAAGGCTTGATCGATAAAGATTCCTCCGCACAGTCCTGCCGTAAAAAGAAAGGTTAGCTTCTTTCTAAAATCGAGTGGTTTCTTGGTGAGAAAGTTGTATCTTATCTGAGCCTACAACAGCTTCCTGAAGGGCAATGGGATCTGTGCTTTCAACCTTGTAGCTAATGAGATCCTAGATAAGATGATCAATTAGTTCACCATACACTTCAACATCGGTATATCTTACCACTGTTCCTCCACCTGCGTCACAAATCACGAAAACGTCTCCTTCGTTCAGATCTTCCGCTCGCTCACAAATGGAAGCCAGAGCAGCAGCTTCAGGCTCAGGCGCAAAAGAAAGCGTCGTCGCACCTGCACGACGTGGAGCCAAAATGCCAGCATCTTTAGCAGCTTGATTCCCTAAGTATTAATGCCCTTTTACTTGCTCTTTATAGGTCACTCCTGACGTTTAATCTAGAGCCACTACCGGAGATCACAAAGGATCTATCACCAGCAGACCAAGAAAGGAGACGCCAGGTTGATTTATGGAAGGCTAGAACGAGCACATTACTACAGGATGCACACGTTCTACGTGCCAACAACCAGGAAAATAGCTCCCAGGATAGAAAGTTCAGCCAACTGACAAACGATCTACTTGGTTTGCTTCCTCCTAACACCAAGACCAAGGATCTGAAAGAGCAAGTCGGCTCAATCTGGGATGACGCTGTGAGACTTGACATGGCTATGAACACACAAGCCTCAGGATTATATATGTATTATGGAAATCTCCACAAAGAGCCCATGAGATTAGATGATACAAGGATGGAGGTGGAAATGGAAGGAAACAGCGTTACTCTAAGCAGTGACTCTGTGACTTGTGTTTTGGCACCTGCTTTGGAGAGAAGGGGCGAGCCTGATGGTGCCCGCTTGGCTTATCGTACGTTCTTGGTCAAGATGCTAGTGTTGTGTCAGAGTGGAGGTATGGCATCACAAGTGGAAAGTTCTGTGAAGAAAGAACATACTAAAGAACATACTAAAGAACATACCCGTTCAGCTGGTATAAGGAGCTTTTTTAGTTCTAAGAAATAAGTTTAATGTAAAACTTCAATATTAACAATAAGCAGTTATTTTACTAATAGCAGTCTTTATTACCATCTTTCAATCAAGAATTCAGAGATATAAGGAAAGTAAAAGCGATTAATTAATTGGGCTTATTGTCTATTATATCAAAAGCATACACGACCTCTATAGGATTGGTCTTTGTATGAGGCAGTTTTGGTATCTATGTCTATAATATATTTAGGCTCCAAGCATTATATTTATAAGTCCAGCCCTGAAATCTTTCTATCATTTCATACCCTGAGAAAGGTACTCCTTTGTGTTCGAGAAAGTCTCTTCCTCCTGGTAAAACCATGGTTCATCCGGCATCTCGTTTTCCTCCTTGGTAATTATAAGCAGACGGCCAGTATAGTCAAGACGAATACCGGGATAAATAAAGCTATTCCACATATAAAGCAATATGTTAGAACTCTCAAGGCTCTGGGCGATGTGAGGCGCAATGAGCTCCTGATGCTTCTGCGGCAGGACAGACCAATGCAGCCCAGGGTATAAATGGTGCACGGTATGATAACCATTGTTGAAGCACAAGTAATTGAGCGTTTTGCCAGTGAAATTGCGTGCAAAATTGTACTTGGAGCTCATATCGCAGCCGTCGTGCTGGAGGAAGTTCAATGAAAGGATGCAGTACTTTGCATAGAACTGTGGCAAGAGTGCAAACCAGATCCATCGACGCCAATCCATCAGGATGAGCACTGCAGTGGTACCCCAGACAGCAATCTCCTCGCGGCGGCGCTGCTTCACAATCGGTCGGTTGAGACGGGCCTGAGCCTCAAAGTACAACTTGTCATCCTTGTTCCCCGACAGAACAACATGCCAGAAAAACAGTAGACCGTTCAAGAGGTTCCAGCTATATCGGACTTTAGTCGTGCGCACTATTTATGCGGTCAGCCATGTCATATGTGGAGAAGTTGAGTTATTTAATTTCCTGCCAGACAATTGAGTCTGAATTGGAAGGTGGTGAGTTACTTACTGACATCTCTTGCTTGCTGGGGATATTTGTGGTGAGACAAATTATGGCCTGGTATAAAGATCGAAACAGCGCCGCCGTACTGAAGAGACAAGCAAATCTGGTAAAAGTTGTTCCAGTTCCTATCCCAGAAGACGGGCAAATGAATAGCATTATGCGTTGTCACAGCGCCCATAAAGGACAGCTGGAAGAGCGCCAACCATAGTGTAAGCGAAACCCAGCCACCTGCAAATGGCGATGTGAAACAATGCCAGGTAATCACAAAGACCAGGAAAAAGAGAATGGTAGATACAATGCACCGGATATCCTCGTTATGTCTCATGCCAGACCGCACTGGCGATGGCGGTTGTTGGTGGGCAATTTTCTCAGCCATTATGCGGTGAAGAGCAGCTGCGATTGTTGTGCACAATGAGAATAGTAAGGGGCTAAGCGCATGAAAATTTTACAGGTAATCAAAATTAGGTTCCCAGCGTCACGTGATTCCCGGTAGTTCCGGGCAGGTCCTACTCCAGACGTAAACAACATACGTTGTCGTACGACTTATTGTATCAAAATGCTTTAATGCACTTTATTGGGGGATTGGCATTAAGAGAATTAAGACTAAAAATATTCTTTGTAATTGAATATCGAGGTTATTCTTCTTTCTTCTTTATAATTGACTAAGTATTAGTGGTTTGTCTTGTCCACTTAACCTAAAGTTGTTCTGCAGATTCTCCTCAAGACATCTTTCCAAAGTTATCTTTAACAGTGCACCACGAAACTCGGAGAAGAACCTATCTCATATCCCGCTTTACCGTTGCAAATGACCCGTTTAGCAATCGCACGACGACTCGGGTGGACGAGTACCCTCAATTGGGGCATAAGCACCTTGTCCTCCTGTACCCGGTTGGTGTAAAAAACAACAACCCAAAAGGGTCTCGACTGTAGGACAGTCATTTGCACCATTAGGTAGTTTGTCGGTGTTTCAGCAAAGACCGTTGACGCATGATCCATTGCAGAAGTCGTCCGACGCGCATTCGTTGAAAACGGGAACCGGGTCATTCGAGCCCCATCCTGGGGAAGAACCGTCACCATTGTTCCACGTGAAGGTACAGTACTGAGAGGGTTCTCACTGGGCATTGGGATTTATTGTACAGTCCAGGTGAACGGCCGTGGCGATTGACATGAAAATGGAGAGCGAGAGGATCAAAATGTTGTTGATGAGCATGTTGAGGTTGGATTGTGAATAAAGATAATCTGAGTAAAAGAATCGCCTAATAAATGAGAGCTTGGCTAGGGACGTGAGATTATTTAAGGCTGAGTAAAGGATTTCAATGGAAAAGATGATGATTCTCTTGTTGATGATGAAGGATGAGAGAAAGGTTGTCGGCTATTTTGAGAACTTAAATAGATTCCAATGTCGCCAATTCAACAAGCGCTATTATCCAGCCTTGGAGTTGGAACTCCAAATAATGCAGATCATTGTTTAGAGAAGTCCTCATTATATTTCATACATGTGACATGGTGATCTATGTTCGGAAGGGCCGTTGTCAAACCCCACGAACTGGCCTTACTGTAATTTTGAACCTAAAGCGGTGACTTGCACGCATTTCATTTGTAAGGGTAAATTACATTCTAGTCAACTGTTGTATAGCAATTAATGGTGAAAGGACAGTTGCGCCACTTCTCACTCTTAAAATGATTACATATCTCTAGATATTTAAATTACAGGGCTGTTGCAAGGCATATTGCAAGATGCTTAAACCCCGTTCATACTGAAATTGTCAGCATGGAACCATCTCTCGATGCCCTCAAGGAGCCAAGGGCCTTAGCGTTGCACAAAAGAATTGCCTGACTTTTATTGGATATACGGGAGCGCCCTGTCGGCACAGAAAGTCAGGTGAGAATATTCATTTAGTCGGATTGGCTACTCCGTATTTGAACACGTAATCGTAGAGGTATCCATATGACAAGGATTGGCGGCTGACGGGTTTGTCTACCAAACAACAGTTCTAGTAAAGCCCATATCGCTTACCAGACACTATGACACACATAAACCAGTCTCTTATCATAAGTACTACCTAATGTTTCACTTGAACGTCTATAGTCCCGTAAGAGCGTAAGATGTCGCTTACTATATCCCGAAAGGTCAGCAAGGTTACGTTCAACAAGGTCAAATAGTCTTACCACTTCAATCCATCTCGCCATCCATTTCTCCACCGCGTGCTTTGCCTCGTCAACAAGCCCAAGTTCTGTATTTTGTTAGTAACAGTGAGCGGTGTACCGTCAGTGCCAATTCATACCTAGTAAAAGCTGGACTGCGCCACGAATACCCGAGTCTAAAGCCGACGCGATCCAAGCGTGAGTGTACGAGGTATGCTCGCCAACAAAGATCATCTAGTTATATCGTCAGCTAATATCTCGTTAAAATCGATGCATTGCTTGCCTTGTTGTAAGTCTTGAAGTACTCTGGTATGTAGAGTTGATGCTGTCCTGCAGTGGGGCTAGCCCAACTTCCGGATTGAAGAGGGTCAAGAGCCCAGCATCTTCTGTTATACTTTCCGGTGTAAAGATCTCGAGTGAACTCTCCGTGAATCTCAACCATAGCATCAAGAACCATCTGAACATGGTCTTTCTCAGACATACTTGCCAATCGAACCCCCATGTCACCACTGATGTAGCTTGCCAGAATGGTAGCAGGGCCCGTACCATTCAAGTTGTAGGATGGATAGCAAATACTCCCAATTCCCGGAATATCCGTAGTCGTACTGCAACTGCCATAGATTGGGTTCTCGTAGTGTTCCCAGAAACGCTCAGAGAATTCGAGCGCAACCTTGCAGGCAGACCCATAGTTCAACTCCTCGATGGCGTTGGAGATAGTTGCTGGGAGCTTGGGAAGACGCCACCTTCGGACAACAGAGAAAGGTACTGCAATGACAGCATAGTCGAAAGTAGAGTTCTGGAATGTTGTGTCATTGTACTTGTTGCGCCATTGTAATGTGACCTTGTCATCGGTCTCGCTATACCTGACACGCTCAATCCTGCGGCCCATTGTTGTAATGTTGTCAACAAGAGGATGAAACGACAAGGGAAGTCTGTTGAGACCACCGTT
The DNA here is from genome assembly GCA_002234235.1 of Fusarium hostae. Lineage (NCBI taxonomy): Eukaryota > Fungi > Ascomycota > Sordariomycetes > Hypocreales > Nectriaceae > Fusarium > Fusarium hostae. The sequence continues at coordinate 8,421 of NJCR01002425.1, read as the reverse complement.
GATGGTCTTGTAGCTGGCGGCTGAGAAATACATTCCCTCGTATAACGAGTCCCAAAAGCTCGCGGCAGACCATCCTCCATTCATATCAGTGCTGTTGAGGCTACCCTTCAAGTAGTTCACCATAAAAGCATATTCGGACCATTGATCACCTCCCAGGCCGTTGAGACCAGTTTCGAGCCACTGCTTATGGGCTTTGAACATGTTCTTTGCCATAAGAGTGCTGAACTCTGAGCCAGGCATGAATGTATCAACCTTGGTCTGGAGGTCTTTGGTCGCAGGGTCATTGACACTCGCAGGGCTGAGTGATGCATTACTCGCAATTTCTTTCAGTGTTGGGGGTAGTCCGCTTGGAAGCTTGAACTCATTCTTGTAAGAAAGGCCATTGAGGCTACTCTGGATCCAAGGAATGAAGTCAACACTGAGATTCTTGTCGTGGTTGTTGAGCTTGTTCATCTCTTCTGCAAGTTGAAACACCAGTTGATGGTCCGTAATGTTCATTGTTTCGTTAGTCTCAGGACTCTTGTAAGTGGAGGGGAATCGCATTGGTCCCATCTCCTGATAAGAATAGTCAAACGGACCGCCCGTGAGGTATTCGGTATGAACACGACCACCGAGTCGATTGCCGGCTTCAATGATACTGAGGTTGGTCATACCTGCTTGTGAGAGAACCAGGTAGGTCATCAACCCCGACATACCCGCACCAACAATTGCAATCTGCTTCTCTTTGGCAGCGTCGGCGTCAAGTGCAGATAGGCCAGTCTTGGAAAGATGCTCCACGCCGTCGAACCATGGCCCAAGTGTATCAATACCATTTTCATCATCCATAAGAATTGGATCTGTTCCAACCTTGCTGTCAGACTTGTAACTGTACTCAAAGAACTATGACTCACCTGTTGCTCGCTTCTGAACATTCCGGCGCCGGACACGATGGAGCTTTTGGGGCTCACTGCGTCCCACGAGGACATTATCGTTCGTCCAGGCTGAAATGCACCCATTATCGTGTGAATCATCTGGAATGATCCAAACTAAACGAGAAACACTTTTGCTCTCAGTGACAGCTATCGTGTAGTGGGATTCAGCACGAGACTTGCTGTTGCAAAGGCCATAAGTGAAAGATAAAGGACCCTCTGACGCTTGATCAAATTTTACGTAAATATTTGTCAAGCGAGACGTTGGGGTCCCTCTGGTATGGAGTTGGATGGGTAGAGAAGAGGCTATGGCGCCCCCAAGCCCAAGGACGAGATTTGCAATAGATTGTTTCATAGTAGCCGGCAACAGAGTATATCCAGAAGTGAGTATAGTTCAAGAAGAGATGTAATTGCTAATTTATACATTGGCCACAGTAATTAATCGACTTATGATTTGCTTCGGAGATTAGATAGGGCAACATGAACGTCGGCGACTACAAGGTCCTAAACGGATGCACTACTTATCTGCAACGAACTTTTGAGCTACCCTTTGCCTCATCGGCTTCGTTTGTTCCCCGAAGCCATGATGATGGATGTCAATAGCAATCGGCCAACCTGAAAGCCCCATTTAAATCCTAGTTGCATGAACGCCAGAAATGTTGTTAGTGGCCAGAGACATGCTACATCAAGATATGAGTTGCAGGCGCGATGGTACATCCGAGATCGGGGGATTAACGTTACCTCTGCTTATCAGCGTAAACTAGTTATAAACGACAATCAAAGATACGAGAGTATGCTTATCGTTCGACGGTGAGGAATTAATAAGAAGACAACATTTAAAAGCGCCGACGACCCGAAAGGTCGGTAAGTTGATGCATGGCCGCTTAGTAAAAATGGAGCAACCCCGCAGATAAACAATGATGGACTGGGATATAAATCTGCAGATCTCTTGTCAAAAGATAAGCTTCCGGCTAATAAGTCCTCATCTGTAGATACAGATAAGATAAGAAGCGACTTTACTCTTCTTAATATAAGTTAGGAAATAACAGATAGAGCAATACTTTCTTTAAACCCAATAAGGCAACCGAAAGTATACTGCAGGATTTCATGTATAGGATGGTATCGTCAGTGTTGGTTTCCCTCCGTATCCAGATATTATACCTATCTCGGGCAGAGATGAAGATTCGACTACAGGCCTAAAACAGGTATCTGGGTGGGGGACCATGGAATTACTTGCTTAGCGATAGCAAAGCTGCTGGGTAGACGCTATCCACGTCAAAGCTGAACTATAACAGTCTGCATAACATCCTTGAAGTCTGATTAACTGTTGCCCTAGCTGGCGTCCAAGACGTTTCACTCGAGATTCGTAGGCTGCATGATGAGCGGGCGACGAGATATCTAGACCATCAAGTTCTGGGGCGTGACACGGAATCTTTGATATCATGCTGGTATTCTCAAATCAATGACCAGTTTGAGATATCTTGTCTAATCTCCAGTTTCATCCATCGTCTAATGAAACAGCCTAACCTCGAATTTCGTCCTCCGTATCCTCAATACAACATCCAAAGCCATCAGTATCGTCCTCTTCCAACACCACACCGGCCTCCCAAAGATCATATCTATCGTCATCAGCTAGGGGTTTATCCAACTCCCCGATGACTTCTTCCATTCTTGTGAGCCAGTAGCCCGGGAGAAACTCTGCTATAGGGACATTTTGTCGATCGAAAGCCTCTCCAAACTCTTCGTCAAGTGCTTGAAGCTGATCGATCAACTCTCGGTCCTCGTCCAATATTTCCTTCCATTCTTCTTTGTCCTCTAAATTCTCTAAATTGTAATAGCCTTCACTTAGGCAGATTGGCAAGTGCCTTACCCCCAAGGACATCATGGTCAGAATATGAATTGCACATTTCGCCATATATGATTGTTCAGAGCTGCACTTTGAAAGCTTCAACAGATCAATGGAACGCACCACAAGTTTGATGTTCTCTCCTATATTCGAAAAAAAGTACGTCGATCCGCCATGATCTTCATACCACAGCATTCCGGGCAAGATATGTGCCAAGGGTCGGCTAAACATGCCTGATGAACACGGACATGGAATACTGCATTCGGCCTTGCTGTGGCATATTGCTGGTAGCAGTGTCTTTGAATCCTGCAGTTCAGATATAGAGACGTCCTGGTGTGGAAGATCGAAGGCCTTGACCCGTTTTAAGGACCAGTAGCTCCGGTTCCCGATGAAAAGCGCAACGCGATGAAGGGTAGAAAGTCGGAAGGGCTCTAAAGAGAGCTCTAGTTTTAGGTCGTGCTGGAGTAGCCAATGTAGATAATTCATAGATACCTCTTCTAACCTCCCGGATAAAGAGTCGGGTATGATGTAACTGCCAGACAAAAGGGTTGGAACCCCGCTTTCATCCTTAGGTGCTAAACCGTAGTCGAGTGCCAGGACTGCAACCTGTAGGTGATGAGGAAAGTCGAAAAGGCTCTCGGGTTCGATATGTAAACCGTGGTTGTAAGGCTTGAGGCTATCATTGAGGCCCCCTACTAGCTGATCCCGCTGTTCCTTAGTTTCCTGCAGTTCAGTCCACAACAAGGTGGCAGTCTTGTCAGGTAAGAAGTTTGCGGTTACTCCATACTGACGCAGTGATTCCTCGGGAAGGATGCCTAAAGCAACATTCCGTAATCGCTCACGTCTGTCCTTGAGATGCTCAAAGAACAATTTTCGGGCTTTCAAGGAGCAACCAGCTAGGGTTTCAGGTCGTCCAAAACCGACAGTGACACTGCAATCGGCTTCGAGCAGAAGTTGAACAGCAACGTAGCAAGTGCAGCCATCACAGTCAGTCCACTGGTCCGGAGCATTGCAGTAGATCTTGCTGTAGAACAGAGCATAATCCAGAGGTCTGAGATAGAAATTTGACGCTGAGCTCATGTACATTAAGGGACGAACATCTTGCCGTTGTAAGAGAAGCCTCAGTCCATCCGGCCAGTTGCTGCTTACATGTAATATGTTGCGCTCGTATAAATCTGTTTGCGAAATATTTGAAATACTATCCTCTTCTGCCAGGATAGCCTGAAGTCTCCCATGATCTCTCGCCATGACAGCTAAAAAGAGCTCCGAGAATCCAATTTCTACGTTTAAACATTAGTACTTTGAACGAAGGTGAAAAGCGGGTAACAGTTATATAACCTTCACATATCTCGGGATATTCACATAAGACATTTAGCTGCCTTGCCCATTCTTTAGTTTGAAACCACAGATTTGCAGCCAGGTGCCCATTATGAGCAACCTCGGCGTGGTAAAAGTTTGAATCACGGTTCATGACCAATCTATATAGCCTCGGTAGTATCCAGAAGTTGGGGTATGAAGTTATCGATAGGGTTAACACGTTACTAATTTATGTTAGATATGTGACGGAATTTGGCCCGGTTTGATAATTACAATTGACTGGAATTCGATGCGGTGATGGGAACACCAATATCGGCCAGGTAGGTCAGCATCTTGCAAATGGCATCGATTGCTATATCGCTGGAGTCTAGTCCCCCTTCGTAGTTGAAATAGCGCAAACAAGCCTCCAAGGGTTGTTAGTTCGAGGTCATCAGAAACCGGATAAAGAAAAAGCAGCTGACTCACCTGTAGGCACGTGTGAGCAATATTGTTACCGTCTTGGTCGACATCAAAAGGTGATGCCTTTCCGGATCTGTAGATAACTCTTAGCTCTTTGATAAGATTTTCCGCTATGTGGCTCGGACCAAGCCTAGTTTTATATTGTATGAACATCTCATTGATGTTAAAGAGTCGGAAAGCTGGGCTGCTCTTGACAATGTTGCAGGGCTGTAGCCCAAAAGAGACGCTATATGGTCCGGCGGGGTATCCTTGCGCAAGGGAAACTGTGAAGGATTGGGAAAAAAGGGATAGAAGCCCGAAGTACGTCAGTGAGGTTTTCGAAACATTTCTTCTGGACTTCTGAAAGAAAATGCACCCGGGGCGATGATTTGCTCGTACGTCTCCTTGTCTTGAGATAGTTAGCCCCCCCCAAAATCGGTACATCCGACTTGCAGGGCGATTGCTAGGTTTACTCTTTGAAGCTCCACAGGTACAATCCATGTCTGCTAGCTTCTTGCAAAGCCTTCTTTCGAGTTCGGCACTCTGCAGATAACGAGGCTTAGGGTGGGCTTTGGCAAAGTCTTGGAAAGATCTCTCACTTCCCTTGGACGAAGCCTTCATCTCTGCGACACCCATGGCGGCCTGGTGCAAGGCGATACTGTTGCTGCTGGCGGCAGTAATTCGATCTTCTATTCTGGATGGAAGTGCGGCAAGTTCCAGGGTGCTAGGTTCCACTTTGGGGCTAATGACGTCGAGTCTGGTGGTAATCGTTCTCAACGCGGTCTGAGTGTTGATGTCATGGGCTTCGAGATGTGCTTTAAAAGCCTCCAAGTCACCACTCATCCGGATGTTTATATCGCTGTTTGTCTTCAGCACAAATCCGCTTTTCAGCATCGCTGGAGATCACTCACAGGTTGAGGGCTTGTATAAAACTATTCAGAGTAGTGTTTGCTCGTGAAAGATACTCTTCCAGCTGCACCAGCTTCTTGCGATCAAAGGGATATCGTGCAATCAGTTTCTGTCTTCTCCAGATCTCCCTGGCCAGCGATGGATCGTCGGTCGGCACCAACTCGTTGAGCAATGTTTCAAGACATTTAAGCTGCATTTCGCAATTTATCAAACTCAATTGTAAGCCATCGATGGCTGCAGAATGGCGATGGCCAAGGTTTGATGCACTCGATTTGACAGCGAAGATATGGAATTTAAATAGGGCCAGGCTCTGAGTGGCAATTGCGACATCGTCTTTTCTGTCTTTGATAGCGCTGACGTAGGTGTGAAGGCCGTTGCAAACAGTAAGGCCAAGTGAAATGAGACCAGCGACGCCGCTGGCGATAGATACTGGGTCACCCATATTGATTTGATGGGGTTTGGAAGAGAAAGAGGAAAAGACCGGTGGAGTAAAGTGGCAGGGGAAGCTCTGACTTTTGTTCTGCTCCTCCGAGTCTGGGGCTTACGTCGAGAGGCAGACAAGGCAGATTCGCAAATCAGGCGGTCAATCAGGGAGTGCCAGCACATCAGCCCGGATATGCATTGACGCCACATTGGCCACGACTTGGGAATCTTAAGTGTTAATGGTGAGGATCGGCTTAATTCCTAATAATACATTAAAATATAAATTTATAAATCAGAATAGTATTATAGAAGAACTCTATGGCGAGCTGCAAAGCTTCGTGCTCTCTTTCCATAGACGTACATGGGGATGGTGGCCATGCTGATTGCAGTGGTTATACCTCCAATCACGAAGAAAGAATCCCTCACGCCTTGAGTCGCAATCCAGTCGTTGACATAGAAGCTCATGCCGAAGGCGAAGACATTCTTGGTGAAACTCATCATGGCGTATGCTTCAACAGCCTCATGGCGATGGGAATCGACTACGTAGGACACAACACCAACGATGCCGAATTGAATTCCTAGGTTAATCATACCCAAGCAGACGATAACCGGGATTGGCCATGGCTCAGCGTTTGCAAGGCTCTGTCCCCAGCCGAAGAACCCACTGGCACTGAGAGTAGTCAGAAGAGCGAGAATTGGAAGACGAAACTCAGGCTCTGCGATAAAGAACTCTTAGCATATACATCTTGGTAATATTTCCAGGCAGAGGATCATTACTCACCATAAATTCCCTCATTTTTCCTAGCCATAAACGTCGCCAACCCATCTACCATCATACCAGCCAGCGCCGTCGCGATGAAAGTACCAACAAAGGATGACAGGTTTGTTAATCCCACCTGCGTAACAGAGAAGTTATATGGGGTCCCAGTGAAAATTTGCGAAAAGGTGGAAGCAAGTAACACCAGCCAGCTCATGCAAATGGTCAACTGGAAGCATCCCCAAATAACCACAGGCGAACCAAGCATTTTGAAAGGTGCAAAGATGCTATACCAGAACCCTGAGGAATCATAATATCCGCTCCAGGGCCGGAGCTCATAAATGAATGTATGTTGCTCTGGAATGGGTGCATTGTTGCAAACTGAAGCTCGGTTCTCAACTTCGGATACACACTCCTTCTTGTCATTTGCAGAAGAGGATTTCTCCAGGAGAGGGTTCACTGGGGTGCCTGAGTCAATGGGGCGCTTGTAAGCCGTCTCAGGCATGAAGAAGAAGGTAAGTATAAGCTGAATACCAAAGGCACCAGCCATGGCCCAGAGGCAGGTCCTGTAGCCGTATTTGTCGATGATAGCACCAGCTAGTAGTGAGAGTTAGCGCTGGAAGAAGATAGAGGACGGAGACTAGGACTAACCAATAGGCGAAGCAAGGTTGATGCCACCAAGGACACCTAGATTAAAGACCGCGTTCCGGAATCCCCTCTGGTGAACGAACCAGATATCAGAGATCGATGCAGGAACCAGGGCTTCCATTGGAGACATGCAAAAACCCTGGATAGCACGGGAGACGGCGAGAGAGATGAAATCTTTGGCTACTGCGGTCCAGATTGTTGAGCACAGTAAGCCCACCGCGGTGATGAGGTACACTGGCCGCTTGCCGATCATCATGGCTAGAGAGTTACAGAAAAGGTTGCCAAACGCCAAAGCAATGAGGAGGGCCCCAGTGAAGCCTAGCGTGAATGTTTGAAGAGGTACATCGAATGTCTCGGCAAGAGGTACCAATGCTGGGCCGAGAAGGGGTCCTATAGCGCCGACACAGCCGCAGCCGATAACGATAGAGACAGTGAACATCTCCTTCTTCCATCTCGGCCAGTTGAGAGGGTCGTTGGGGTCGTCAGAGGGTTGGGGAACAAGGACGATCTTGCCCGTCGGGTCGTGCTTGAGGCTGGCATGAGTCTTCCCAGCAGCACCTTCTAAGCTGGAAGAAAGACCCTTTTCATTGAGGAATGATGTCCCAGGGACATCGGACAGATGACGATCAGGAAGGACTCCCAAGCCCATGGCTGATAGACCAGATCTTGTATGCAGTAGAAAGGGATAGTACTATAATCAAGACCAGAGAGGACAGAGCAGTAGTACTTGACTGGAGACTTGTATATCAGGATCAGGAGATCAGGAGATTTGAGGATCTGGGGAACCTATAATGCATTCTGGGAGCTTAAAGCTTGACATTGGTAAGGGACGTGCAGCCAATAACTGAGTAACGTTTGTAGGGTAAAGGGGCGGGAACTGGATTGACCGAGTCGTTTGTTTGCTTCATGTTCAACCAATGGTATTGCCAAGATCCCAAGCCGACAGTAATCAGGGGTCATCTGCCGACACTCAATCGTCGTCAGAGTTGAAGATCTAACTACTTTCCAACACATAACAAGGAAGCTGGGGTTGCGCCCAAGCAGCTAACCAGTAGTGGTGTATTTCTGACTCCATTAACGTTGCATGGTTAGTCTCTGGCCATGTGTTGAGATGTAGATCGTGGGGTTGTGCGGGGGCGGGGTGGACATCATAGCAGTGATCGGAATGGTCTGGT